>CAUHTR010007659.1:115275-146675 GCA_959609185.1 Schmidtea polychroa | reverse complement strand
CTTAAATGGATATTAATTCATAAGTGTTAAAAATTATAGTAGCATCCTACCATGGTAAATTTCATACAAATTTTAGATCAAGTTGAGATGTGCATTCGAACAGTAACATCAGGATACATTGTCGAACCACTTGATAAGGTTTCATAAATCGCCATAGTGTGTGATATAAGATCACCAGAGTCCAGAACGATATCCGATGAACGACCTGAAGCGTACAAAGAAGGAACTGCTTGAATTGAAACATACATCATTGTTATTCCCGTAAACATTTTCATTGTCATTATCGTTAATATTTGAATTTGCATACTCATCATAACTTTCATTGGTGCATTATATGTATACAACATAATTTGAGTCATGGATCCTCTGTCCACTTTGGGCATATTGAAAAGAAATTCAGTTATTGAGATTGCATTGCCGGATGAGATAGAATTAAAATGAACAAAGATATCTTTAGAGCTATTATCATTGTCAAAACTTATTAATTCATGTCCAATCATTAAGTTACACTATTTTATAATGAAAACGAATAAAAGACAAAGCTACAAAAAATATTTATTCTCAAAATAAGTGTGAAACTCCTTTTTAAAACATGCTTCTACAAATCCAAAAATCACTAAATTAATTCCCTAATAAACTAAAATTCAAAATGACCTTACCTCGCGCCTGTGTACGCATCTCAACCGAACAAAAACAAGCAATATTCAATGCGCACACATAAGCGATACATAATTAAACTCAGGATTGATCAATAATATTGAAAAATAAAAATAGTATATTTTTTATGCATTATGCAGCAGTGTAAATTTTGATAAATGTATATAAGGTTTCTGTAATTTGAAGATTATAAAATGTTAATTATAATCTTGATTTTTAAATTTATTACTAATACATTCCTCTCCCTTTTTGATAAATCCAGCAACCTGGGGGAATTATATGGAATAATAATAATAATAATCTTATAAGTACAACTTTTAATATGCGAGTTTGTTTGCCACCCTTTTCTCTTATACAAACTAGACTAGATGACATTATATGTTTTTATTTTTAAATTACTTAAAGTAATAACATTTACACCCAAAATTTTATAAATTACTCATTCTTAAACATCTAATTAGTCTTAAATAAAGCTGGATTTTCACAATGTTTCGTTTAAATACATTTTCACTACTGTTTCATGAATATGTACTTGACAAAATCTCTTAATTCTTTATATAATCGTATTTAGAATATACACCATATTTTAGTACATATGGAACACACCTGATTATAAGATGCTGATGTTGGGAAATTCGTACACGATGATGCAAAACCATGAAACCCTTAAAATTGAGACAAAAACGCAGCCATAATAGATGAAATGTGAAGTTGCAATAATAATTTTTTGTAACCACAGTTTTCAAGTCTCTATCCCTAAAAAAATGACAAAAGAAGTTAAACATCCTAATGCTAAAACTCTTGTACTTTTTGTGTTTTTTTGGAAATTATTTTAAATTAACGTCTAAAAACAATAAAATGAATATTAAATATTTATTTAAATATTTAATATATAATTTAATTTTATTATTTATTTTAATCCTATTGGTTAAAATGTGGACATCAAATTAATTATAATTTAATAGTATTTAAACTCATTGGTTTTTAAAATATTTACAAATTATTAAGTTTCGAGTCTAATTAATGATTAAAAAAATTTCATAGTTAATCAAATGGAAATTTTATTGTCGATTTAGGAATTACAAGAAATTGATATTTATTTAATTTTTAATTTCAATAATAACTGTAGGGACATATAATTAATTTGAACAAAGAATTTATTGTAATTAACATTGTTGAAGAACTTGAACATCATCAGAAATATCATTGTGAATAAGATGAAGGTTTTTGTTTCCTGTATTTCTGACATATTTGATCCATTGATTTCGACTCGATTTGATGATTCTTCAACTTCTTCAGTAACAGCTTCAGTTGATTCAACTTCTGCAACTTCTTTTGACTTCAGTGACTTCGTTAGACATGTTTGAATTTGATGATGATTTTCGAAAAAACTTAAAGTAAAAGATTATTTAAACAATTGTTTTTAATTTTTAATTTTAATTTAATTAATTTAATAATATATTTTAGTTCAATTATTAAATTGATAAAAGTGCTAGTCAGAGGCACTACAATAGCCCCCGCTGAAGTACGCGGAGTGTATCAAAAGATAAAGACGGCGATAATGGTGGAAGCAGTCACTGAAAATCATAATCTGAGAGGTATTGAGGGAGTTTACGTGTTCGCCTTGAGGAGAATGGTGGATTTCTTTGAAGGAGTTGAATATTTGGTGTGTCTGGTGGTGTTGTCGGTTGTTCCATGTCTTCTAAAATGCTTTCGTGTTAGATTGATCTCGTCTAATGGTGAGTCATTGTAAAGATCGATAAGTTCATTGGGCATGAAAGTGTTAGATCCAAACAAAAGTTGTAAAGGAGACACATCACTTGAACGATTGGATGTGTTGTGCCATCCTAGTAAAACAAATGGTAACGCTTTGACCCATGAAGTTGAAATTGAGAGTATTCTGAGAGATGCTTTCAAAGTCCGATGAGTGCGTTCGACGAGACCGTTTGTTTGCGGATGGTAAGAGCTGGTTCTTAAGTGTTTTATGCCGAGGCTGGATGTAAGATTTTCAAAAAGATCGTATTCGAATTGTGCACCTTGGTCAGTGATGATAGATGTCGGAATTCCATAACGTTAAAACCAGGTGGATACTAAACTTTATGCGACCGTGTGAGCGGTGATGTCACGGACAGGAACGGCCTCAAACCATCGTCTTTTCCGATCAATCATTGTCAGGATGTAACAAAATCCGTCGTCTGCTGGTAGTTTACCGACTTGGTCAATGTGCAGTGTGTCGAATCTCGAACCCGTTGGGAAATGAGTGATTGATGATTTATTGTGTTGGTTCACTTTGTGTTGTTGGCAGCCTTCAAATTCAGACACCCACATTTTTACATCTTTGAGAAATGAGAACCATGTGACTTTTTGGCGTAGGAGATGGTATGTGGACTTAATTCCTGGATGGTGCAAGTTGTGAATGGCGATAAATGCTTCTTTCCGAAGCGAAGAGTGTAGGATTGGTCTGAGAGTGTTTTTATATATTGTATCATAATGTATACCGTTTGTTTCAGCCCATTATGGATGGTTTTTTTGTATCGCGTCTGTGTGCCCACACAAACGCGAGTAATAGGGAATTCATATTTTATATGTTATATGTTATGTGAATTAAAAATTGATTTGGATTTAGAGATTGTGGGTTTTAGAAAGAATTGTTTTGTTGAATCAATTGATTATTTTGGTTCGAAGAATTTTTGTTTAAAAAGAGATTTTTTATGTGGGAATTTTGAATTTCGGCTTTAGTGAAATATGGAAGATAATGAACAGTAGTACTACAATAACAATTAGAATTATCAATAAGACTGATCTTTGTTTGTAAAAAAATTTTTAAAGTTTTTCATTTCCAATTCTTGGGTTTGACAAAAGTAAACGACACGAATGAACTAGAATAAATACAACTTTAGATATTTGTTTATTGTTTATTTTCTCAAAATATGTCAGTAACTATTTCGTTAATTTTTAATCATTTTCTAAGAAGTTAAAATAAAATTTTAAAAAAATTCAAAGAAAATTATTTCCTCTGAAATAAGTTTTATTTTAATAAAACATTAAAATAAAAAAAAATTTCACATGTTATTTGTTATAACGAATATTGATGAACACAGTATTATTACATACACAGAAATTTATTTATTATTGCTTCTTAGATATGAATTTTACATGAAAATATGAATTAAGTAAGTTAATTATTTATTAAAGGAAAAAATAATTTATGAATTAAAAATAACTTAATAATTCATTGTTTTAAAAGAATATTTCAGTAAAAATTATTATTTGAGTGCAATGAAACGCAACTAGCTGGTAGAGCATTTTTTTCTCTAACCAAATTAAAGTCCTATAATAAAAAGGTTATCGAGCGTAATAATATTTTCAACACACAGTTAAGTTGGTGTGTTACCTATATTATAAATTTTTTTGACTTAATTAATGTTATCTAGTGTAGTCGGATATATATATATATATATATTGTATCAATTAAAATACTTTTTTAATTTAAAATTGCCATTTCAACTTTAGTACACTTATTTCTATTATTTTCAATTATAAATAATTCTTTGAATTTTTTATGATCATACGTCCTTTATTTCACTGCTCTGAAATAACCTAACCCTGACCTCTAACTTTATTTATACTTTATTTATACTCCTATATAAAACTTTCAAATGAACCGTATTAGGATTCTCGTCCGTTAAAATATTAACGTCGGTTGGTAAATTACTAAATAACTCCATAAATTTTATTTTAGAAATTATTCACTCAAGATTATCAATCTTCTATTTGTTATTTAAACAATTTTAAATCTTCCTTTTTAAATATTTTTCGATAAAAATATTTTTAAAATTTAAAAATATTTCTAATTAAAACTTTTAGAATCTTTCAGCTTCCTCATAAACCGAATGGAATTTTATGACTTCAAAGCGTGAACCGACGCTATTAAAAATGTTTAGTCTACTGAAAAGTATCGAAATTAATGTTATTTCAATTTTTACAATATGTATATATGAGTATGCATTGTTGTACACTACTATTTTCGTAATAAATGTTATAACGTACTTTTTTTATTTTCTTCGATATGTCCTTTATTTTCCCCAAAAAAATGATCACCTTAACTATAAGGTACAAATGCAAATGAAATAAATAATTTTCAACTATTAAAATATCAAAAAATTACTCGAAATTGAATTAAGAAAAAAATTTATTTGCTTAAGCACTACATAATGAAGAATATTAAACTTTTATTTTATAAGTATTTCTATAATAACAATTAATAATACTTTCGTTAATAATTCCATTAAATTTCTATATTAGATAATTTCATTTTTAACCACTAAATTTTTAATATCGAAATAATTACCATTAAAATAATTACAATAATGTTCACAGTAAAAATTATGAACAATAACATAAATTAACTATTGTATAGTAATATTTATATTTATATTATATAATTACGCTCATCACTGATTCACTGACTGATTCTATAACGCTCGCTGATCGTTGATCCTAACAATATCATAAAAAAATTCTCTCTCTCACTAATACTATCATAGAATTTTTACACGAATAACGAGTTTTGAAAAAGCGCTTTCTAAGTTTATTTTGCAAAATAAAAATTAATACGATTTTTCTATGTAAGTATAAATTAAATTAATCGACGCAATCAAAAATAACTTGAATTTACTTTTAGGCATTCTTTACAACAATATTTATTATCATAAAGTTAAATTTAATTTCTCAAATGAATGTAAGTAAAAATTCAAATTGAAAATTCAATCTGAATCATCATGAATTTTTTTACAGAACTTTAATTTTCATCGCTTCATATCTTCATCATTATAGTTATTCCATTATCAATCGTGTAGTTCATAGTAAGTATTGGTAAGGTAATTTGCGCAATAACATGAGTAAATCTGTGTGTGTTTGACTAAATCTGTGTGCATGAAATTTAAGGGGAACATTATGATATTTTTGTAAGTGATTTAGATTAGGATTTAAAAGCAATTTTAAAAGTAGTTTTTCAAGAAGTTCTTCAATAAAAACAATTTTTTTGGCAATTTTTTTTTCATTCCATATATATAACAGAAATAATTTTCAAATTGCTTAAGAATACAATTTTTTTTTGTATTGAATTTTTAATAAATATTTAGTATGTCAAACTGTTCATTTATGTTATGATTTGTCAACGGGCCTTGCAATTAACTAGTATTTATATAATTAATAATTGCAATTTAATATATATATATATATATCATTGTGTCATCGCAATATAGTATAGAATCACCACATGGGGCCGGGAAATTCCTATAATTATGTAAGGGAAATGTTTAGTACTGGCAACCCATCAATGGCTAAGTAATCAAAAAAATTTCATGTTTGAAACAAGTTGTTGAATAGAAAGAGCATTCTTTGAAATATTGAAGAAACTTTGATGAATAATGTTTTAGATAAATGAAGGATGAAATAAATTTTGCAAGACATATTATTTTCGACTGACCGACATCCTCTAAAACATTATAAAAATCAAATATCAATTGATTCAAATTATTTTTATACGGAATAAAGTTTATTTGAAGTAATTATATTTTTATAATCTAAATTTTAACAATATTCCCATATAAATATCATCATTAAAACTTTGATATAATTTTATAATTTTTTTAATACTAGGGAAACTATTTGATGATCCGTGTTAATTTATTATATTTGAATCTAATGAAACAAAAATTTATCAAAAAAGTTAAAAAGAAATACAAGTTGTAGAATATATATTTAATACGCTCCAAATGTTAATTATATTTTGAAACGAATATAATTTATCTACATGGATTTATAATGTTTAATTTTCATTAACAATTTGTCAATTAAAATCTCCATAACTAGAAGTTTTAAAGAGCAAAAGATTCATCATATTCATCTTTAAAAATTTTAAAAATAAAAAGATTTTTATTTAGTATAAAAACTTTTTTCAAATTTCACCACTTATTTCTTTTCAATTGAATTTTAAATTTTTATTTATGTTTACAAATATACATTACATGTCAATAACAGTAGCAATAATAACAGAGATTTTGTTCCTGTTTATTATAACTTTACTGTTGATTATAACTAGAATTCCAAAACATTTTAAAGATTTGCTGGGGTATTTTATGAAATGCATCGAATTCTTAGATTTCTGTTCACTAGATTGAACTTATCCATTGAAATTCGACCCAACCAAATCCTGTCATCGATTGCTTTTCACTCTCTTTCTCAGTGAATTCCGATTGGTATTATTTTGGTTTATCGAGTCAATGATTGAATCACTAAAACAACATTTCATATCACACTTCATCGATTTTATCTTCTCTGTATTCACTAATGTTTCTGCTATATGCATTGATATCGAAATTGGTTCATCTTTTCTCAAATCGAAAATCATTTAAAAATTTCAAAAGAAATTCCAGAATCACAGAAAATTCCAATTTATGTTTTTAAAATGATAAAGGAAACACTCAGATTTCTTAATTTCAAAAACAATTTATTTCATCCGCAAATAACATAAAGATAATTCCCAATTTCTAATAAATTCAATTGATGCAATCAAACAACCGGAAAAAGCCCCAATATAGTCAATAGGAGAAAATTGAATCTTAACCTGAAGATGACTGTTAAACGGTCGAAATATATAGCAATGTTATATTTTCATATTGGCGATTTTCTATAATAATAATAATAATAATAATAATAATAATAATAATAATTAAACATTTATAATAATAAATAATAATAGTAAATAATAAATAATAAATAATATATACTTTGAATGTTATATGAGGATGAATTTGTATTATTCTTACGAGACAGATTAATTGCCAAAATGCATTTATTCTCGAGATTCCTGTGGATTTGATTTGCCTTGACTATTCCTAGCACAATAGACAATGTTTATCAATATTTCAGCAGGAGCTATTATGTTGTTGTTAAGAATAATTGTTGTTAGAATAATTACATAATTGATAGGGTAGCTTGTTTATTATGAAATAAACGATAAAAGTAGAATGAAAAGTTGTTATTATTCTATAGACAAAAAAGTAAATGAAGATAAATGAAATTATAAATGAAAAAAACAGCTCATAGGTAAATGATTCTTTAATAAAGTAAATTTTTTAAAAGAATTAAGTTTATGAAATAGAAATAAATCGTTTTTAATTTCAAAAATTTTAAATTTTGAGAGCATGCGAATTTACTCTGTTGTAACAGAAACACATCATTGTAGAAAATTAATTACTGTATTTTCACAATAACATCATTTATCCCCATTAAAACCGTATATTGATGTCCTAGCAAAAGTGATTGACTACAGTGCGCACATATAGACACCCTGTGGCAGAATAGGATAACATGTATAAAAGAAATAAAATAAGGGTATCCGGACGTTTCATCGCCGTACTATTCATCGTGGACGATAAACTCACTAGCTAACAACAACCAGCTACTAATATTCTTAACTAAGTACTAACAAATAAATACCAACAACTATGTACTTACAACCAGCTAACAACCAGATACCCGCTACTAAGTACTTACAACTTCCTAACAACAACTAGATACCAAGTACTTGCAACAAGATCAACTAGGTACCAAATACTAACAACCATCAATAAATCCCATCGAGAAATTAACAAATATCAACCTACAACTATATAAGAACAATCACATACCAATAACTAGCTACTTACAACCAGTAACTTACTAAGTACCAAGTATTTACTAACAAATAACAACAACTATGTTCTAACAAATAGATTAATCTTTAAAAGAAAATTCCCTTCATTGAAAGAAGATCATTGGATGAAAAATTAATAAAATTTCAATTGACCTCAGGTTACTTGTAAGATTTTCAAATAACTAGGTAAAAATTGATTAAATCATCTTAAAAATAACATGTAAAAATTATTCAAAACATAGTAAATCAATATCATAAAAAGTCAATTAATGAACAAGAAAGAACTTTAAATTCTAGTCATTAATAATCCAGTAAATAATTATCTTAAATACTGATCATTCGAGTTAATAATTAAATATGAATCATCTAAGATAATAAATTAATAAGAATTTTTTAAAGAGATCAAGTAAATAACTGATTTAGATAATATTCAATATAAATTCATTACAAATTACCAAATTCGTCAATCTACACTAAAAATAATTATCATTAAATTCCAAAGGAGACTGATATAAATACTCTAACATCTAATAAACCAGTAAATTCATTTAAATGACAATATTGTACTATTTGTTATATCTATGCGAATTTTCCATTAAAATCATCTAAAAAGCATCAAATTTCCCTGAAATATCTATCAGTATTTAAAGATTGGTATTTCAACGATAATTAAAAGATCATAAATTCTCCCTCTTAATGTTAGATCAATAAGATTCCTTAAAATCCCTTTAAATTACTATAATTCTACCTTGATTCTTATTATTGCAAATATTTCACTAAAATCATCTAAAATTAATTTGGTCATTAACCCTAAATAATTTATAAAATCTATTGATAAAACCAGTTATAATTAAATTTCTGTTCTAAAGGTAAATCACTCTGCTCGAAATTTAAAATAAAATAAATATTAATGTATAATTTAACGGAGTAGTTGCATTGAAAGATTAAATTTATCCATCCAATTAAATATATTCATATTTTACTGATATTTAATCGATTTAATTTCTAGAAATCTAATTAAAATCACATGATAAATCATAAAATTCTTCCAATAAAGATCAATTTTCTTTAGTTGTTGTCCAACATTCATCTTTTGAGTCAATATTTCTCAATTTTTCTCTGCCTATAACATGTCAAATAAAGATAAAATAATTTAAAGTTGATATTAATCCCAATTATCTCTAAAGATTTCATTATCAAAACATAAAACCAAGTAAATTGGTCAATTAAACACAGGATAAATAATAGAAAATTAATAAAACATTGTTCTAAACCAGAAATATAAATTAATTTACTGTGCATTCATAAGTGGATATAAGTGATAATAATTAGTGGGAAATCGAGAATAAAATATTTTTATTCGTTAGTAACTCATATATTAAAAATAATTTTAATTATATATCGTCCTCACTTATAGCTCCCGATTTTCGATTTTCCACTAATTATTATTACTTATATCTTCCCCACAAATATTTCTTTTAAAAATTACTAAATATTTTATTATATTTTATCTCTGTTTTATTATAATTGTCTTTCCATTTTACTGTGCTTACCATTTTAGAATAAGATTTTTTTATCAAAATTTGTGATCATTTGACTGATTCAATAATAAATTTGATGGAGTTAATTCGTTTAATTATATATACTATGAGTTTATCCGACAAGATGTTTTGACTCTCCATGGATACTGGTCGTACATGTTAGTACATGGTATCTAGTTGTAAATACATGTTCGTAAGTTACTGGTTGTAAGCAGCTAGTTGTTGGTATGTGATTGTTCTTATCTAGTTGTAGGTTGATATTTGTTAATTTCTCGATGGGGATTATTGATGGTTGTTAGTATTTGGTACCTAGTTGAGTCCTCTACTTTCGTTGTACAGCCTCCTTGCAATATTCTTCATGGATATTGTTGGCAGCTTCCTTTCTATTCGGGATTCTCGTATTTCTCAAGAATTGTTCTCTTGGAGATTGTTCTCGACGACCATGGTTATTTCCTTCGTATTTTATTGGTCCGCGTATAGGATGTTCATCTCTTCTTAATCTGTGGTGACTAAATGGGTCTTCTGATAGTCTTCTTTGTGGTGATGTAGGTATGGAATCTTGGGTATTCTTTTGAATTCTCATCTTCCCTCCCTCAGTCACGCTAGCGTATCTTCTTTGACCGATTGCTTTAATAAATTCCGTTTTATGGTTTCCATTTTTGTTACTTTCAAAAATTTTCGCCAATGATCTCGTTTCCTCAATTTTTGTTTCTGGTTTCGTCAATAGTATCTCCCTCAGTCTCGCATCGCGTGCATTATTTGCGATGAGGTCTTGAACAATATCTTCTTCTGATCGTCCTGAATTTACAACTTCAGCTAAAGCTTTTCTTAGCGGTATCTCAAAAGCTGCAAACCTTTTATCATCTTCCTGTTCCATAGCTGCCAATTCTCTGATTTTGTCAGTTATTGATTTTGTAATTGTGAACGTATTTAAGTACCACGCTTTGGCTTTTACATCTGTTGTTTCTGTTTCTCTGACGTTTCCCCACAATGTCTATGCTTCTGCCACTAATAACACATCGAAAGTGCTTGTCAATCGCTGTCCATTTGTCAGCAACCATTCTTCTATATACTTGATCCATTCTTCGGCTTCTTTTTAAAGATGTTCAGTGTGAGCATGTCTTGGCATGATTTCGATAGGTATTCCATTAGCGATTTTGTTGATTTCGAAATGGCGTTGATATTTTTATTTTCGGCGTGGTCGCCAGTTAAATCTATCTTTAAATCCATCTTTAAATTTCGCGGTAAAAATCTTGAAACTAACAATATATATTTAATCAAAGAATTTATAAATAACAGATTTTAATTAATTCACAAAAACCGCCAATTCCAAATTATTTAAACAAAAAGATATCTAACTATTATGATTAGCAAAATTTGCATTTAAATTTGCCATTCAAAATTATTCCATAAGATTTTCCATTTAAATTTATCTTTGAAAATTATTTCATAAAGATTTTTATTTAAAATTTTTATTTCTCAGAAGCTGGTGGTTATTCAAACTTTTTGATAATAAATTTACAATTCTTAGTTTAATTTACTTATTACATTAATTAATTTAATTTTCAAATTATTTAAAAAAATCTCAAGCTATGCGTGGTTACGTGCAACAAAAAGGTTATAAAATGCCGAAAAGTGCAACAACTTTCTAAATGCATTAACGATTTTTATAAAGAAAGAAGTATCGAAATTCGTCAAAAATTTGAAAAACTAAAAACAGAAAATCTTAAATTCTATAGAAGATGAAGAAGATTTTACATAAGATCAGTGTTCTGATTACAATGTGCAGCTAATCGAGGAGAATAATAATCCTATGGTATTGAATATTATTTATAATCAAATTATTAACAGCTTGAGATGTTATAAGAATGTAAGCATTCTATTTTGCAACAAAATATTGTAAAAAAATGGGGGAAAAACTCAAGCCAAAATTAGACGTAAAATCCAGATGGAATTCGTTAATTGCAATCATTCGAAGATTTTTAATTCTATCAGAATGTGTTAATAAATCCTTAGTAGAATTATGTTTAATACCGATTCCAGAAGATAAAAAATTAACTCTTCAAAATCTCGTTGAAACTGATGTTCAACTGCTGTTATTGAATTGAGTACAAATAATGCAAATCTCTTGACAGTTGAAGGAGTTTACATATTTTGTATAATGCATTAATAACTATACAAACCACATCATCAGCATCAGAAAAAGTATTCTCAACAGCAGGTGCTATCAAATCAAAAGGAGAACAAATTTAAATTTTGAAACCTTGATGTAGTGTCGTAATAAGCTCTGTGTAATAACCTATTTCAGTATTGAATCGATCGTGTTGTTATAATTTGTGTAATCTATTGTGATAATCAATAAAGGTTTATATTGTCTGAGAATTGTTATTTTGTGTATCAAATAAATCACGCTTTGGAGTCAGAGATTTGATTGGTAACTTTTAAATATTACCACCAACCCAATAACCCAACAAAACAAACATTATGTATAATAAATGTATAAAATTTATGATTTATTATAAAATATAAGATCTAATGAAAATATTCTACATCATCCAATAAATTATGGATGTATAGACATGAAGATTTGAAAATTGTTCCACGACTCCATATTAGGTTTTAAAATAAAATTTATTAAGTTATAGTGTAAAAAATATTTTTAACAAGTCTTTACTTACTTTAGGGCGTAGTTGCAATTAAATGTTTAAAACATTTATTAGAATGCTGAATATATTTTGAAATATTTTTAAGCGAATTAGATTTTGTATAATATAAAATGTATCAACTGTCAACTCGTTTTTTCGTTATTTGTTTTTTTTTTTGACGAACTTTTATTGACTGATTGTTATTGAAGTAAAATACGGAAATTTATACTACTCGTCAGAGTCAATAGTTGTTTAGTGAGTAATGTGTAAATAGTGGAAAAGTAAAATACATCCATAGGAAAAATTGAGCATAAGATAGTTAAATTAATAATTTTATATTTATATTAAGTCGTAAGTCTTTTTTATTGTCATTTTTTTGATTATTTCTTTATTTTATTAAATTTTGTGGGTTTAGATTGCATAATTTTAAAAATAATTAGATAATTTTAAATGGATAAATTATTGGCTTTTGTGTGGAGGGTGACATAAGAATGTATGACTGTTGTGAAAATATGTATGTAAAAGATTATCGTTATAAGGGATTTCTTGAAGATTAAAATACAAAATAATTAATTAATTAAAAAATTAATTTTAAATATTCTTTCGTCACCAAAATAAATTATCCAGAGGAATAATTAAAAATAATTCCTAAAGATAAAACATATTTTTATTGGAAAGATATGAATATTTACATGAACCATTACATTTACGGGTAGCTTATTTTAATTAAATAGTCTAAAACATTGAAATTATAAGAATTATAATAANCTTGACAGTTGAAGGAGTTTACATATTTTGTATAATGCATTAATAACTATACAAACCACATCATCAGCATCAGAAAAAGTATTCTCAACAGCAGGTGCTATCAAATCAAAAGGAGAACAAATTTAAATTTTGAAACCTTGATGTAGTGTCGTAATAAGCTCTGTGTAATAACCTATTTCAGTATTGAATCGATCGTGTTGTTATAATTTGTGTAATCTATTGTGATAATCAATAAAGGTTTATATTGTCTGAGAATTGTTATTTTGTGTATCAAATAAATCACGCTTTGGAGTCAGAGATTTGATTGGTAACTTTTAAATATTACCACCAACCCAATAACCCAACAAAACAAACATTATGTATAATAAATGTATAAAATTTATGATTTATTATAAAATATAAGATCTAATGAAAATATTCTACATCATCCAATAAATTATGGATGTATAGACATGAAGATTTGAAAATTGTTCCACGACTCCATATTAGGTTTTAAAATAAAATTTATTAAGTTATAGTGTAAAAAATATTTTTAACAAGTCTTTACTTACTTTAGGGCGTAGTTGCAATTAAATGTTTAAAACATTTATTAGAATGCTGAATATATTTTGAAATATTTTTAAGCGAATTAGATTTTGTATAATATAAAATGTATCAACTGTCAACTCGTTTTTTCGTTATTTGTTTTTTTTTTTGACGAACTTTTATTGACTGATTGTTATTGAAGTAAAATACGGAAATTTATACTACTCGTCAGAGTCAATAGTTGTTTAGTGAGTAATGTGTAAATAGTGGAAAAGTAAAATACATCCATAGGAAAAATTGAGCATAAGATAGTTAAATTAATAATTTTATATTTATATTAAGTCGTAAGTCTTTTTTATTGTCATTTTTTTGATTATTTCTTTATTTTATTAAATTTTGTGGGTTTAGATTGCATAATTTTAAAAATAATTAGATAATTTTAAATGGATAAATTATTGGCTTTTGTGTGGAGGGTGACATAAGAATGTATGACTGTTGTGAAAATATGTATGTAAAAGATTATCGTTATAAGGGATTTCTTGAAGATTAAAATACAAAATAATTAATTAATTAAAAAATTAATTTTAAATATTCTTTCGTCACCAAAATAAATTATCCAGAGGAATAATTAAAAATAATTCCTAAAGATAAAACATATTTTTATTGGAAAGATATGAATATTTACATGAACCATTACATTTACGGGTAGCTTATTTTAATTAAATAGTCTAAAACATTGAAATTATAAGAATTATAATAATTATAATAAATTATAAAATTTAAAAAAATATTTTATCTTTATTTTAAAGATATTATATATTATTAATAAATTAATTTTATCAAGCAAATTGATGTAAATATATATAGAAATACACTCTTGTAAACTAATTGCATTGTTTTTAATTCTCCTCTAAAAGTTCATATTGTTTTGTTATCAAATAATTTCAGTAGAAAACACATTGTAAAGTGACAAAACGTGGCCTTATAATAAAACAGCAAAGCCAAATGATTTTAAGTTAATTTTTCAAAACAGTAATTTCAAAAATTTAATCGTTCAATCATTAATAATTACAAATTCAACTTGATTATTTTCTTTTTTGCACTTGCTAAATAATAGTTTGAACTAAGGACAGGTGATTATAAGGAAAACCGCCTCGAACTTTGGTGCACTGTAATGCACTGCATTCAAATTTTATTCTCGACCAGGAACGAATAATTTGACTAAATTTGCCTTCACTTAATCCATCTGCAAGTCATATCACAATGTTCTGCAATCGGTCAACTGAATAAATAAAATTACTTTTGCCATCGCTAAATATGCCACAATTATTCTTGCCAAGGTCAGGAATTTTGTAATTAATGAAATTTTTAATGTTGTCAACAAAGTTTTAATTAAATCGCCATTCGTACATCATTTTCACTATATATTTCGATAGCATCACTATCATCATCAGGTTACCTACATTCACGAGGGATGAATAACTATACAATATTGATAATTTATAAACAAATTATTAAATCTATAAATTTTTAAATTATAAATAACAATTTTAAATAATTATTTTCAAAAATAATTTTCAATAATNAAATATTTTCTTAATTACTTTTTAACACATTTATTATTCAATATACATCAACATACAAATACTTAATTAAAAAAATTCAATACACACGTATTCACTGCATTCTGTTCATTGATTTTAGGATTAAAAGTTCTTATTAATAATGCTTCACATATCACACGTTCAAAACAATTATCAAAATTTTTTTGATAAGATTTTAAAATCAGACATTCCTAATTCTCTTATACAGACTTTATTATGATCCTTAATATTGGACACTCCCTTCGGTCGACAATGTTTTTGTACTCGAGTACAGAGATGACGGCAAATCTTTCCAATGTGTGTGGCATTACACCCATTACACGTGGATTGATAAACGAGATCCGAACACAATCCAACCGGCGTTTGAAATTTACTAACAAACATACTACGTACTTAGCGCGATTTCGAAATAATTCTATAATTCAATTTATCCAGCTGTTTACCAATCTTTCTTTTGAAATCTTTATATCCTTAAGAATACGGCAATACTATCGTATATTTTGGCTCATCTTGTTTGTTAGTATCAATACTAATATTCACTACATCATTCGACATATCAGTCAATTTACATTCATTCATACTACGATCCTTAGCATTATTCATACATTCATCAACAGTTAAAAAATAATAATTAATTATATAATATAAAATAATATTTTATCAAAATAGTCACAACTAAATACCAAAGAGACATTTCCCGCAATAGGAGTTTTCAAAATCTATTATCAAATTGAACTATATTCTTTATTTAATTTCTATAATAAAATTATTAATTAATTAATTAATTTTATGTTTTACTATTTGTGAAACATTTTTATGATGTTTTATGATTATTAAAAACATTTTAGTAATTGATACATTTATTTTTTGAGCGGCTACTTCTTTAAGTGGGGAATTTCCCTAATGGAATTTAGGTAAGCAACAAATTGAAACGCACTGTCTCATGATCAGAGTTTGAATTTAATTTAATTTATTTTTAAATCTCCAGAATTTCTATCTAAAAACAAAAAAAATGAACAAAAATATATTTCGAATTTTCAAAATTATATTCTTTTATTTTATTAATAAATATCAGTCCAAAAAATATCAATATTTTCTTAATTATCTATTATTACTGTTAATATTATTATAATAGTAATAATTATTACTATTATTATTATTATTATTATTATTATTATTGTATTATAAGAACATTTTCTGCAATTTCACTACTGATTTTTTTCCATTGAATTTATTAAAAAGAGCTTAATTATTAATAATAAATCAATATTATATCGATGTTTTTGATATTCACGAATTTTCGGCACTGCCTTTCTCATGTGAATTTATTGAGAAAATTTGTGAATATCAAAAACATCGATATATTACTGATTTATAGTCTTCAGGCTCTTTTTAATAAATTATTATTATTATTATTATTATTATTATTATTATTATTATTATTATTATTATTATTATTATTATTATTATTATTAATCAAAGAAATATGGCAAAGCTTTAATAATTGGAAAAGGTAAAAAAATTATAATTATTTTTATTATTGTTATTATCATTGTCATTAGAAAAAAGTTAAATATTTATAAAAACAGTGAATTAAGATAATTAAAAAATAATTTGCGGGCAATTAATAAATGAATTATGTTACTGTACCAAATAGTCATTTTAAAAATATGGTGAAATAATTTCATAATCAAAAATAATTAATTATCAATATTTTTGGGTCATAGAAATATAATATTGTGAATTTTGACAAAATTGGTAGTATGGATATATATGTGGATATATAAGTATATATACTATTTATATATATTTATACATATACATTTTAATTTAAAAGAGTATATATTTTATAAATGCACTGTATAAATCCAAATACGCACTTCCCAACTTCTTACAAACTGCATCATGCAATTTATTTAAATATCTTTAATAACTGTTTTTTTATTTTTTTTATTGATTATAATTTACGCTGAAATAAATTAAGTATTAAAAAAAAACCATTAAATTAAGAATTTTATTTAATTGTTTTGATTTAAACGATTTTTATACAAAAACCCCTTTTCGATTTACACGGTTTTTGACGGAACCAAAATACCTGTAAATCGGGGATGGGTGTATTAGAAGGCTTTCCCTCCCTGATTCTCGTTTTGGGTTTCATATTATTTCTTTATTTGGTAGCACTGTTTTTGATGCATATATATGATTGTTTGTGTTTTTAAAGCTGCTGGCAAGTCAGTCTTTTATTGTATTACTAATAAAATATATTATAAATAATTGACATTTTTAACATGTTTTGAGAAAAAAAAGTTGAAAAAAAATTTGCAGGAAATTGTTAATAACCAAAAAAGTGTTTCACGAGACGATATAAAATATAGTACTTTTTAACAAAACATATTTCTGTCAGATAGAGCCTTTATTATTCAAAATATTCAAAATATATATATAAACTACAATATATTTCGACAGATTCCCTGTCATTGTTAGGTAGAACTGAAATTCTAACTAAATCAATCTAAACTGCTTTAAACAGACTAATTCATAAATTGTTTTAAATGTAATTTTGCTAAAAATTCATAAAATTCTGTTCTCTCAATTCAAACTTTTAAAACTTTCGAAATTCACAAAAGTTGAAATTAAACATTTCAATAAATTTTTCGCAAAATTGTGTTTACTAATATTTATCAATTCCTTCAGTCTATAGTGATCTGGAACTTGAGAACGGAGATGACAGACAGTCATTCCAATATATGTGACATTGCACCCATGACATAAATATTCATAACCAAGATCTGAATACAATCTAAGCAAGAACCGAAATAGACCAACTTCATAATTTATATCACACATATCCAATTCAATCATTTATAGTTTTTCATTAATTTTCTATCTCTTCACCAATTTTAAAGTGCTTCTATTGAGTATTGGGAAAAACAAAGTATAACTTTCATATTGGTTATAACAGTTATATATAACCGTTATATAACAGTTAAATATATGATCCTTGATATGATTCTTGGTAACATCATTGATATGATCCTTGAGAAATGTGAATGTTAGTAAAGATAATAGGAAAAATTAATTTTTTTCTAATTTTAATATAAATCTGCAATTAGTTTCTATATTTGTCATATTTATGCAAATCATTCATCAGTTCCTGAATAAATGATTACAATTATTTCACTTTTTATCTCATATTTCTAAAAGTGTTTATTGGGGAAAGATTGATAATTATATTTTTTACAATAAGATTAAACAACAAGCGACAATATGAAATAATTTTTGATTTCCTTCATTCATAGTTAGTTTGTTGTAAAATAAATAAAATGGAATATTTCTGGATGGAAGAGCGATTATTAGAATGATATTTTATGAACTTTTATTTATATTTCGTTCGAAAGGTTTTTAAATTGCCGATAAAATTTCTATATCTATTTTATGACTCAAAATAGTTTCATTAAAATTAATTTCATTAGTAATAAATATTTGATAAATTTTTAGCATTTCATTAAATCATTATTATTATTATTATTATTATTATTATTATTTTTATTATTATTATTATTATTATTATTATTATTATTATTATTATTATTATTATTATTATTATTATTATTATTATTATTATTATTATTATTATTATTATTATTATTGTTATTATTATTATTATTATTATTATTATTATTATTATTATTATTATTATTATTATTATTATTATTATTATTATTATTATTATTATTATTATTATTATTATTATTATTATTATTATTGGTTTTTATTACAATTCTTTCCGTTATAATCTAACGCATATTGTTAGAAAATGGTTAGAAACCTTGATTCTACTAAACTCGGGTATATAATAAATGCTTATTCATGATTCTTGTTCAATGTGAAAGTCGTTATATTTTATAATTTGCATAACTGAGGAAAGCCCAACAAAATGAGAATTCATTCGATTTCTCGGACGAATGTTTGAGTGACACTTTCTTATAATTAATTCATTTCCATGTTCATTTAATTATTTGTTTAAATAGATCTAATTTAATTGATCAAAAGTTATATAATTATTTATATAATATTTATTTATAAATTTTGTGAAGTCGACATAATTCATCAAATTAATTTACTTGAACAATTATATATATTGGGAAAGATGTTATAACATTGGGACTATGACTATTGTTTTGACAATAACTTATGCATAATACTCTGACTTGGTACGCAATACTCTAGTATATATGAATGAGCTAACACGCGAGTTATAATGGTAGTCACGCAATGATAGGCATTCACAGCCCTCGCGGCTGTTATTGTCTAATATCAGTAGAAAGGAATTCAGCTCTGTAATTTTCTTTTGTTTTTATAAACAATTATTCAAAATCTATATATTTACCCTTGGGTTGATTTATTTGAAATAGTTAACTAATGGATATCAGCAATGATGATTACTGAAACATGGAACCGTGGGTTTTGTAGAGATTTTTCAGTTTTATACTTCCATAATTCAATATCCACCTTCTCTAAAGATTTAGTTTCTTGCATATATTAATTTCATATTCCCATAAATTCTACTAAAATTGATGCTTTCAAGAAAAGACTTGATTCCTCATGTTAATTTTAAGTAATAATACCCAGTATTTAAATGAATTAATACCCAGAAACCACTCAGATACGTTTCCTATAATATAAGAAAAAAATCAATAATTTTACATTATAGAAACATACATGCTTACTTTGATTTCACGCTGATGTTCTCATTAATAGTGTAATGAGATGCGCTTTACACTATCGAAATCTAAAAAGTGTTAGAAAATTAAATACTGCACACAAACACAACACATAATAAAAATCACATGCAAACTTTCGATATATAAGAAATGTGCCGCTGAGATACGTTTCTATAATTAACTTTATTTTAGACAATTTTGAGGAAACAAAAGATCACTGAAAATTTTATAAATGTATTTTTGAAGAAACTACGTTAAATTGTCGTGAAATTGACGAAATAAAATCTTAATAATTATTTTCGAGTTAAAATTAAGTTCAATATTCATTAGAATTTCTCATATTTGTTTAGAAAAATACATTTTTGGTGATTGATTTAATTGTAATTAAAAATATATCTAACTTACATTATATCAAAGTAATTTCAAAATAATTATAAAATAAATTTCATAAAATTCCAAAAAATCTGAAAATTAATTAAAAATAATTTATAATACAAATGTTGACTAAAAGCAATATTTAAGAACTATAATAATGATCTCATATTTATATGGATCAAAATTCAAGCCTTAAAGTTGACTAAAAATTAAACATCTTACATGAAAGCCATTTTTAAAATAGCTAAAATTAATTCCAGAAAAATGTAATTCATTAAATTGTAAACCAATTGATGTACACACTAACCACCACTATAGAAAATGTATCTCAATGGTGTTTTGTATATGTCGTTATGATTTAAATTTGTGGCGCTTAATTTGAGTTAAATAATTTTGTACCTTAGAGGATTATTATATATTAGTATTAATTGTTATATCCATTTATTGAAAGTTTATTGCACACAAACATTCCCTCATCAGTCATCGAATATCGAGGTCATATTGGTCTTGTTATATAATTAGTTTATAATAAATTATTTTAATATTACCTTGCAAGCACTATTTAATAATTTATTTTTTCTAGTGTCATTATTATTAATATATTTATTAGTATTTATCTGTAAATTCAGTATCTGTAAATTCAGTATCTGTAAATTCAGTATCTTTAAATTCAGTTTATTGATTCATAGCTTTTCGTAAATGACTCATTAGCTAAATATGTTAAAACATTGAATAGTTTATCCATAACAGGGTCATTTATAGATCGGACAATTGTATAGTTGAAAGGAATATTATCAAATAATTACTTAGCCAATCTAGAAACCCTAGAATTCACTAATGAATTGCCACTAATTTGGGATCAAGTTCAAAAAGCAAAAATAGAATAAAAACAAACTGTAATTTCTGTAATTGGTAATATAATTGAAACCAAACGTTTTTCTAAAAATAATTAAATAAAAGTAATTATTAAAAATAATTAAGCAAAGTCAATTAAAGGCAATTTGTTGGCAGTAATTGATGAGATTCCTCAAATAATTTTGTAATTATTAATTTTTTATTTATTTGTGATTCCTATAGTAAATTTTAAATTGTATAGCATAGAGATTTAATTTTTATTCGATTCTGTTTAGACTGTTAGTAGTAGTATAATAGGGTGGACAATATTTCGTCGATGTTGACCTGAAGAAAAAGAAATTTGGTTGTTGTAGAAAAGGGAAGTTAAATAATAACTTTTCTATATAAATTTAACAGTATATCCAACATATTGTAAGTAAATCAGAAAAAATAAATATTAAAAAACAAATTTTGTTATAAATTGGACTTCAGTTCTTGGTGACCAGTTCCATGATATTACTAGTTTCTGGTTTATATTGTTAACCCGGAACCCGAAGAATGACTCGAAGTCTCCGGGTCAATATGAAGGTATTGAGATTCATAGAGTATGAAAATAAATTTAAGGATATTCATAAAATAAAATGTTATTGTTAATTTTAGTACAAATTTGGTAATACATTATTTAATTTAAGTAAATAATTACTAAATATAATTTTAAATATAACAGTTGTCTCTGTTTTGTTATTTTTGTACTAAAATATCCAATTAATTTGAATGTGAATAATTAATTTATTATTTTTTTTTCAAATAACGCTACTGTAGTTTAATATGTAATATATAGTTCATTTAATTTTAGATGGATTCCGAAAATAGAGTAATTTTGAATATAGGAGGATTTAGACATGAAACCTACAAAGCGACACTGAAAAAGATTCCCGCAACAAGATTGTCAAAATTAACAGAAGCTTTAGCAAATTATGATCCAGTTTTAAATGAATATTTTTTTGATCGTCATCCTGGAGTTTTCAGTCAGGTGCTTAATTATTATAGAACCGGTAAATTGCATTATCCAACGGACGTCTGTGGGCCTTTATACGAGGAGGAATTGGAGTTCTGGGGACTGGATTCCAACCAAGTAATGCATTAGATAAAATTTAAATATAAAAATATAAATCAATTCTCTATATCAACAAACAAAATTTTATGTTAAGGTTTACATTTTTGTATTTGAAGTGTTATAAAGTTTGCGTAAAGATTTTGAACAAGAAGTTGTGTATTCAATGTTGTAAGGTGGTTTCTAATTCTTGTTTTTTTTACTTAGTGGTTGTTAGTGGATTTCAGGTCCTTTGGATCTTGGTTATGAATATTTATGTCATGGTTGCAATGTCACATATATTGGAGTGACTATCTGTCATCTCCGTTCTCAAGTTCCAGATCACTATAGACTGAAGGAATTGATAAATATTAGTAAACACAATTTTGTTAAAAATTTATTGAAATGTTTGATTTCAACTTTTGTGAATTTTGAAAGTTTTAAAAGTTTGAATTGAGAAAACAGAATTTTATGATTTTTAAGCAAAATTATATTTTAAAAAATTAATGAATTAATTTATTTAAAAAAGAGCAAATTAGATTGATTTAGTTTGAATTTCAATTTTACCTAACTATGACAGTCATTCTTTCGAAATATATTTATTCACATTTTCGAGCTACAAAATGTCAACAATATTTATTGTTTAAATAGGTCACTGACTTCTGTAAAATAGAATAATTATTTTACAAATTTAATTTATTATCTATATTTATTTAAAAATATTTTCATCCCTTTTATCAAGAAGTGAGAATGACTTTTAAAAATCATATTTGGTAAATTATTCTTAATATATTTTAATATAGGTAAATTTGAAGGGAATTTATTTTGCCTTTATCTATCGATACCAATCATAAATATTTAGTTACATTTATGTCAACTGATACAAGGAAATAAATATGCGATCTTGCATAATCCAGCAAAATAACTGTCCTAAATTTCGTCTCATATTTTCCAATTATGATTTAACATTTGGATCTTTTTGTCGATAATCCGACATAGTGAAGTTTCCCCAATCATATTACATATGGCAGTCATTTTCAAGTGTTATTAATAACACAAGAAAAGGGCAGTGTCAAAATATGTGTTGAAAAATATTTATCTATCGTATAACTCTAAATGAAATTCTAAATGAGAAAACACATTAAAGATGAACAAATAAATAATTTTACTGAATTAAGTAATTATTAAATAATTAGTATATATTTTTATTAAAACATCATTTTATTACAATTAATGACTTATGTTTTTTTATAATCAAATTATTAATTTTAATTTACAGCAAATACTTGATGAATGCAACTTTTATTGATTCATAACTCTCGATAAACGCAACTAATACTAATGTATCGTAATAAGCTGTATATACTAATTTACCAACATCTCTATAATATTAACTACATCAATAAAGTCAAACTATATTCAATTACTAGGTTTTTCCTGGGCGCCTACGGTGCCCTTTTTTTAAAATCCTTAAGTCCTTCATGTGAATCTTTTTGCAATCGCTCGAATCAGTGTGTTCGAAAACCAAAAATTGGTATGTGAATGAGTTCAGTAAAAAGAATCAGTAAATAATTTTCAGTTCATAAGAATGATTTATTTATTACAAAATTTCTCTATACACAATATTACGCGTGAAAATGCGATTGTCGTTGAATAAATGAATATTATAATAAATAAATATTTATATATAATATAATAATAATATAATATAATAAAAATTAATTATTATTATTTATTTATTCATTTAAGTTACTTATAACAATAAGTAACTTAAGTGAATAAAATATAACTGAAAAATAAATTGAGCGCTCCAGAATCATAAATAAATAAAATGATAATGTTGGGTATAGGTATTATATATTTATGTTAAATAAACTTCAAAATGGTATTTACCAAGAGTAAATTTTTTAAATATTCTATCTTAATTTTAAAATATTAAAAATCCCATTTTATATAGGAATTGTTGCTAAATTAAAGGTTTCGCGAATTCTTTTCAATTACAAACATTCTTTTGTAATATTACTATATAATATAAAATAAAAAATAGGAAATTAACTGAATAATTTGCATTATTAAAACTCAAAATTATCCTAGATTAAAAATTCTCCTAATATTTATATTTTACATAATTTTCAATAAGAAGTCTATACTAATTCTATGGCAAGGCTGTTGTATTATCGTTTCGACTTTGTCAATTACTTGAGTCCTTATTTATATTTTTTATTCAATGGGAAAAATTATCAAAAAAGAAAATGTTCAATAGGTTTAAGGATGATGATCTAATGAGTTTGCTTTTGCTGCATAGTAAAAGGACGACAGATGTCGTGATACACAGCATTATTTCTGTAATAAAAGTCTCGTACCGTTACGTTTACTACTGTTTTTCATTGAAATGAAACTGTTATTATATTTTCTTTTAATATACTATAATAGCATGTGATAATTTGTTTAATTTCAAAATAAAATTTGTTTTAATATTAAAATAACATCCATTTTGATGAAATACTTGTATATTTTATAGCAACTACCAATCATTTACATACAATAAAGCAATCATTAAAAGCTATGAACAAAGTTAAAAAGGTTATGCTAAGGAAATACATACAAATTAGAGATTCTTATCTTTTCTGCTTTCTATTATAGGGAAACTCTACTTCCAAATCCGGTTCAATTAAAACATTATTCACTTTATTTAAATTAAAGTATTTTTTCATTGAATTTCCCATAAATGTGTCTCAAATTACTTTCATACTAATTGTTAATTTTTTTTCGGAAAGAAAATATTGTTTTGAAAACTAAAAGAATTGTCGAGGCTCGCTTTTTAATAACGAACTTATTTTTGTCACTAAAGGGTCAGTGGGAGACAGGGTGCTTTATAGTGCAATTGAAGTTGGAGGAACGATTATTAGAAATTAGAATTAGGTAAATCTGTCTCTTTTTTATGTTCTTTGTATTATGAATTAATATTGTTGTCGTGAATGATTGTTATTTAATTATTCGTTTGATTTGATTTTCCATACGCTTTTAATTGGGTGGGTAAAGTTAATGGAGTAGGAGAAATATCAGGCTCAAATGACTTTTCATTTCTTAGTCTGTAGAAACTCCAGTTTTATTCAGAACGGTTTGTAATTAGTTGAATTTTTCAAATACTTTATTAGCCTAACTAAGATGTTCATCATAGCGTTCTCTTGCGGTTGATTGACTTCATTATTTTGTCCAGAAAACCAATTACTTTGGTTTGACAATTTTTCATAAGAAAATTCAAAAGCGCTTTGCAGTCAAAAGAATCGCATCCCGTCTTCAAGGTCTTTCAATAGCCAAAGGAATTGACTTTAGCAATGATTTAATATTTTAGCGACGGCTTTTAAAAATAAAAAATATCTGTTCCTCCATTAAAAGGCTATGCGATATTTATAAAAGGCAGGGATTCATTAAGTGGGGTCACGGGTATTAAATACATTTTATCAATTTATGGGTAAAAATAATAATCATTCGAAAATAATATAATTACTTCAGAAACCTAATTGACTCTTGTTATTTATTTAATGTAGTTTTACTTTACTGTCCTAGTTGTAATATAAATCATTAAATGAATGTAAGTTAATTCAAGAGTATTATATTGCATGCATGAACATATTTTTAGTGAGTGTGAGGTTGGTAAGCGCTTATAAACTGTTTAACGACCCATGCTCTGAGGTACTCAATGGTGTTTCGTTCATTATAACTTTCAACTATTCTCTATATTCTAAGAATCTCCCGCCAAAAGACCACGTACTGATACAAGATTATATAAAATTTTAAAAATATTACAACATAAATCCATTTAGATTTAACAGAAGTTTCAATTAAAGTTCTCTGTCATGGTGATTGCTTTCGTTTTCCAACGGTGACTTGCGGGAATTTTGAACAACATTCATGAGATTTTCGACAATTCGTCATATATTAAAACATTTCCCGAAAATACCTATAAAACCACAATTTTCACATTTAATGTATGCTTTATCATGTCGTTCCATTGTTTAATACACTTTCTTGTGTAAACATAATTTGTGGACGTTTCTTTTAAATTATTTAAATTCATCTTTTGGCATTTGTTTTAATCTTTTTTACAGTTTTTTAAAAAAAGTACATAAATACAGTTTTTTAGACGTGTAACAATCAGAGCCGTTGCTAGGGGGTGGCAAATGGGGCGACCGCCCCGGGCACCGAGTCGAAGGGCGCCAAAACTGTGAAATGATCATTTAAATTTTTTTTGCTTTTCTTTCTTTTTTTAATATTAAATTTTTATATTCTGCTTTCCATTTTTACTGTTTCCAAAAGTTAAACTAAAACAAAATTGTTTTGCTGGTCTATCTAAAGGTTTTTGCAAACGGGCAACTAAATCCGAAGGTGGCTGATCATGAAAACAGTTTTGAGCATAGAAAATGCTACTTAGCCTGGAAAGATCTTGAAAATCGTTTGAAAGAAGGAAGGACAATTGATGATAATGGTTATAGATATCGATATGCCGATACAGTAGTCTATGTATAAAAACGAGAAATCGAAGAATACCCTATTCAATATTGAGAAAAGAATCAGAATTATTTTTTCATAGTAAGGGAAATTTTGTGAAACATGGCAACTCATTTCTTGCAAACTCGGCCACCCGCTGATATGGGGATGAAGCTATATATGTATATACACATGTATAATAAATATTTATAATTAATCGGTTTTCGTTATAATATAAGTTTGGTTAAGCATTGTATAGCTTTGCATCTTAATTTGACTCTTCAAGACCAATTCCATTCCTGTAAGTGCATAATTAATGGGAGTGGTGGATTCATTTGGCACCAGGGGCGCCATTTTCCCTAGCTGCGGTTCTGGTAACAATCTCATCGGATTTTACTAAGGAGACTCATCTCGTCTTCTTTGTAGATCCATTCTTAATTTTCTTCAAACTTATGGTGATATTTGTCAGTTATTAACGTTTTACAATTAATAATTTCAAAAAACATTAAAATTTATTCCAAATTTTTGAATTTGAATTTTCGAAAATTTTTCATTTGTATTAAATATATTATTCGCAGCAAAAGGTTTAAATTATCATTTAATTGTTTTAAAATTTAATTAATGCTGCTATCAAGTAATCATCACTTTATACTTATGTCATCATCAATCGTGAATATTCCAATACATTTAAGAAACTATAATTTCAATATCTTCAAATATGAATGTGATTGAAAATATATACTTCATAAAAATTCAGCAAAGTATTTTTTTTATAAAATTTAAGTTTTTTCAGTCTAATAATTTAATTTCAATTTTTTAATTACTTTTCAAAATAAATTATTTATTAAATTTATGTCTAAAACTTATAATTACAATTTATACAAAATATTAAATGTTAATTTTCTTATGTAAATAAAAGAACACTTTGTAAAATAATTTTTTTGCTCTATATTTCGACATCACGGCGGTCAAATTCAGTAAAATTATTTACGCTCATAGGTCTTTTAGTAATTACATATGCGTATATATATATATATATATATATATATATATATATATATATATATATATATATATATATATATATATATATATATATATATATATATATATATATATATATATATATATATATATATATATATATATATATATATATATATATATATATATATATATATATATGCGTATCTATATGATTATATATGCGTAATCCAATAAATTTATTAATCCTAATAAAATTAATTAAATACTCAACATACACTCGGATGGTGCATTTTGTATATTAGTTTTTGGGTTAAAGGAATTTATCATCAAAATCTCACGAATAATACTTTCATGATAGTTTTTGAAACCCTTAGATATCATTTAAATTTTGAAATGTCTATTTTCAACTTATGTCTTATTATACTCAATAATGTTACTGTTTCCAATGAACCGGGAATGCTCTAAAACTCGGTTCAGTGATTATAGACACTCGCTTCAATGTATGTGACAATATACCAATTACAAGAGAAATAATAAATAAAATGATCAATAATTTGTATAGGAATATAAAATTTACTTTTGAAGAAGAATTTAATTTAAAAATCTTGATTTGCTAATTGAAAAGAAAGATAGTGATAAAGATCAAACCATCATTTACTGGAAAGCAACTGATCATAGATTATCTATCCATCACCAAAACGGTTTTAAGCATAAAATTAATGATAATGTGATGTTTATTTCGTTCCAGGACATTACTGTCGACCTAAATTCATTAACAGTATAGATAAATTGAATAAATCACTCCACTATAATTAATACTCAAAGTCTTTCTTGCAATTAATAATGTTTGGAACTGTTGATAAGTGTATTAATAAGTTGAATGTTATTGATGACATTTATTGAACTATTTAATGGTCCTGCAAGTGTTCCATTGATTAATACAGAATGTATTGCAATGGATATTATTTGTGATGCTCAATTGAATAACGCTGAATCCAAAATTGGTAAAATTAATGAAAGTAGTTATGTTATATATATATATATATATATATATATAGTATTTATTAAAAAGAGAGTTTGAAGACTATAAATCAGTAATATATCGATTATTATTGATACTCACGAATTGTCGGCATTGCCATTGTCAAGTGAATTTACTTGAAAAAGGCAGTGCCGAAAATTCGTGAGTATCAACAAACATCGATATATTACTGATTTATAGTTTTCAAGTTCTCTTTTTAATAAATTCAATGGAAGCAATAATCAGTGGTGAAATTGGAAGAAAAAAAAGTATATATCAAAATAAAAAAAATATATCAAAATCACATCATCATTTAGCTACATTATCCTTTCTTTATAACTATAGATCAATGTTTTGTTTTATATCTAACATATATTTTTACCACTGCATCTTTCAATGCCCATCATTATTAGGAAAATGCTTGTTTGATATTGACTGGGTGTGGTTTAACTGTTAGCATTCAAAAATGCGTGTTAAATATAAAGCAAAATATTGATTTATAGTCTGACGAGATGAAGTGAAAATGAAATTAATCGATAAACAGCAATCATCCGGTAGCAATATGTTTCACAGGTATAACAAATACTCTGTCACAATTATCTTGTTTCAATTGCCATCAAAAACTACAAAAATAAATAAATAAATAAACATTCCCATTCGAGTGAAATACAAACGGAATTGAAATAGTTGAAATCAAATCTAAATCTAGCGTTCAATAAAACAACAAATACAAAATTCAAACATGAATTCGCATTGTTTTTTTGAAATGATATTAATTTCGTGAGTAAATAGGTGGGGGAGTAGTTGAAAGTTACATTACGCTTAGGAAATGTGGAGAAAGTAACACTGGGAGACATTTTATTAGTTTATATTGTTCTAAATGCAGAGCCTGGGTCCTTGTATGATTATGTGGTCGTGTTTGTGAGCATGTGGGAAACTTGATTTTTATTATATTTCAATTCTATGCCGGTTTCATTACCCATTTAAATGCACAATTTATATATAAATCAATTTTTCATTATTAATTAATTATCCATTATCAATAGTAATAAATAATCTGTCAAATTATATTTCTTAGGCGAAGGAAAGCCTAAGGCAACATTCGGTAAATGTTATTAATTGTAATTATCATTTAATTAAAAAATATCGAATTGGGTATTTACATAATAAAAGAGAAATGAAATGTTATAGTTAAATTCAACCAGCTGCGATATGCAATGGTGTATATTTTCCAACTTTGAGATGTTCATAGTAACATATGAGCAGGGCCACAACAAGGTACGTTGGCGCCCTAATACTATGACGCATTTTTTGTAGTATTTATTTATGTACATAAGTATATAATATATTTACAAGGTTTACCTATTTAAGCAGTAGGTCTAAACCATCATGAACGCAATAAAGATTAGACAATTAATATTTATCTACTAAACTATTTACCACCTATCGCTGCCAGGGTCCAATGCAACCTTGCACACCCGCTTGTACAATGCATAAATTAGTTGCTAAACGTTTTTTGTCGGTTAATCTAATTTTAATTCCTTAAATAAATATATATTATAAAATAATTTCCAGTCTCTAATAAATTAATGGAATATTTGTATTCAACAATGAAATTTATTTAATAGCATCGCTCCTAGCTAACGGACGGACATTTACCTGAACTTATTCGTACGGCGCTAACAAGCTATGAACCAGATTTTCAGTGATTGAACTGAATCTACTCTTCAAAAATAATTTTTTTATAACACTATTTTTTTAAAATGAATTATAAAACAAATGAAAATAAACGTTTTTCTAAACTATCTTTTCAATTGTCATTGTAATTATTAAAATGCTTGAAATATATCAACATAAACATCGATATGTTTACTTATTCATAGTCAAGCTTTTTAATAAATACAATGTTAAACTATGAAATTTAAATTATATATAAGAAAGACATTTGTCTGATTGCGGCTCTCAAAATTCTGAGTTTTCGATTTTCGGCTCCAGTTGGATATAATCTGCCCCCCCCCCCTACCGGTTATATAATAATGAAGATTTTGATAATACTCAATTTTATTGCATTTCCATGCAGAATCTTTTACCTTTTAAACAATTACAATAAGGATTTTTCCAATTGAATTATTTTTTTTTTAAATCTACAAATTCTCCTATTTACAGTTAATACTTAAAACAAATTAGAAAAATTTCAAAGATTTATCACTATTATACTAAATACAAAAAAATAACAATTTGATTTTTTTTTATCCACAATTTCTTTTGAAAGCTAAATTTTTTTAATTACGTTACTTCAAAGATTGACAATCAAACATATTAAAAGAAACCCTTGGCTAAACTATTCAATGAAATTGAAAAATAGAAGTACTTTGTTTAAAAATATTAATTTGCTAAAGTCGTTTAAACAAAGAATGTGAAATACTTTATAAC
>CAUHTR010007659.1:84406-115175 GCA_959609185.1 Schmidtea polychroa | reverse complement strand
ACATTTATGTCAACTGATACAAGGAAATAAATATGCGATCTTGCATAATCCAGCAAAATAACTGTCCTAAATTTCGTCTCATATTTTCCAATTATGATTTAACATTTGGATCTTTTTGTCGATAATCCGACATAGTAAAGTTTCCCCAATCATATTACATATGGCAGTCATTTTCAAGTGTTATTAATAACACAAGAAAAGGGCAGTGTCAAAATATGTGTTGAAAAATATTTATCTCTAAAATGAAATTCTAAATGAGAAAACACATTAAAGATGAACAAATAAATAATTTTACTGAATTAAGTTATTATTAAATAATTAGTATATATTTTTATTAAAACATCATTTTATTACAATTAATGACTTATGTTTTTTTATAATCAAATTATTAATTTTAATTACAGCAAATACTTGATGAATGTAACTTTTATTGATTCATAACTCTCGATAAACGTAACTAATACTAATATATCGTAATAAGCTGTATATACTAATTTACCAACATCTCTATAATATTAACTACATTAATAAAGTCAAACTATATTCAATTACTAAGTTATTCCTGGGCGCCTACGGTGTCCTTTTTTTAAAATCCCCAAGTCCTTCATGTGAATCTTTTTGCATGCGTTCGAATCAGTGTGTTCGAAAACTAAAAATTGGTATGTGAATGAGTTCAGTAAAAAGAATGAGTAAATAATTTTCAGTTCATAAGAAGGATTTATTTATTACAAAATTTCTCTATACACAATATTGCGCGTGAAAATGCGATTGTCGTTGAATAAATGAATATTATAATAAATAAATATTTATATATAATATAATAAAAATTAATTATTATTATTTATTTATTCATTTAAGTTACTTATAACAATAAGTAACTTAAGTGAATAAAATATAACTGAAAAATAAATTGAGCGCTCCAGAATCATAAATAAATAAAATGAAAATGTTGGGTATAGGTATTATATATTTATGTTAAATAAACTTCAAAATGGTGTTTACCAAGAGTAAATTTTTTAAATATTCTATCTTAATTTTAAAATATTAAAAATCCCATTTTTATAGGAATTGTTGCTAAATTAAAGGTTGAACGAATTCTTTTCAATTACAAACATTCTTTTGTAAATTTACTATATAATATAAAATAACTTCGAAATAAAAATAGGAAATTAACTGAATAATTTGCATTATTAAAACTCAAAATTATCCTAGATTAAAAATTCTCCTAATATTTATATTTTACATAATTTTCAATAAGAAGTCTATACTAATTCTATGGCAAGGCTGTTGTATTATCGTTTCGACTTTGTCAATTACTTGAGTCCTTATATATATTTTTTATTCAATGGGAAAAATTATCAAAAAAGAAAATGTTCAATAGGTTTAAGGATGATGATCTAATGAGTTTGCTTTCGCTGCATAGTAAAAGGACGACAGATGTCGTGATACACAGCATTATTTCTGTAATAAAAGTCTCGTACCGTTACGTTTACTACTGTTTTTCATTGAAATGAAACTGTTATTATATTTTCTTTTAATATACTATAATAGCATGTGATAATTTGTTTAATTTCAAAATAAAATTTGTTTTAATATTAAAATAACATCCATTTTGATGAAATACCTGTATATTTTATAGCAACTACCAATCATTTACATACAATAAAGCAATCATTAAAAGCTATGAACAAAGTTAAAAAGGTTATGCTAAGGAAATACATACAAATTAGAGATTCTTATCTTTTCCGCTTTCTATAATAGGGAAACTCTACTTCAATTTTTTCATTGAATCTTCCCATAAATGTGTCTCAAATTACTTTCATACTAATTGTTAATTTTTTTTCGGAAAGAAAATATTGTTTTGAAAACTAAAGGAGTCGAGGCTGGCTTTTTAATAACGAACTTATTTTTATCACTAAAGGGTCAGTGGGAGACAAGGTGCTTCATGGTGCAATTGAAATTGGAGGAACGGTTAACAATTCATTAGAAATTTTATCTGAATTTTCAATATGAGCTTTCATAATTTTAAACTTCTTTCTCTTTTTTATGTTCTTTGTATTATGAATTAATATTGTTGTCGTGAATGATTGTTATTTAATTATTCGTTTGATTTGATTTTCCATACGCTTTTTATTGGGTGGGTAAAGTTCATGGAGTAGGAAAAATATCAGGCTCAAATGACTTTTCATTTCTTAGTTTGTAGAAACTCCAGTTTTATTCAGAACGGTTTGTAATTAGTTGAATTTTTCAAATACTTTATTAGCCTAACTAAGATGTTCATCATAGCGTTCTCTTGCGGTTGATTGACTTCATTATTTTGTCCAGAAAACCAATTACTTTGGTTTGACAATTTTTCATAAGAAAATTCAAAAGCGCTTTGCAGTCAAAAGAATCGCATCCTGTCTTCAAGGTCTTTCAATAGCCAAAGGAATTGACTTTAGCAATGATTTAATATTTTAGCGACGGCTTTTAAAAAATATATCTGTTCCTCCATTAAAAGGCTATGCGATATTTATAAAAGGCAGGGATTCATAAAGTGGGATCCCGTGTATTAAATACATTTTATCAATTTATGGGTAAAAATAATAATCATTCGAAAATAATATAATTACTTCAGAAACCTAATTGACTCTTGTTATTTATTTAATGTAGTTGTACTTTACTGTCCTAGTTGTAATATAAATCATTAAATGAATGTAAGTTAATTCAAGTGTATTATATTGCATGCATGAACATATTTTTAGTGAGTGTGAGGTTGGTAAGCGCTTATAAAATGTTTAACGACCCATGCTCTGAGGTACTCAATGGTGTTTCGTTCATTATAACTTTCAACTATTCTCTCTATTCTAAGAATCTCCCGCCAAAAGACCACGTACACTCGCTCCAATGTATGTGACACTATACCAATTACAAGAGAAATAATAAATAAAATGATCAATAATTTGTATAGGAATATAAAATTTACTTTTGAAGAAGAATTTAATTTAAAAATCTTGATTTGCTAATTGAAAAGAAAGATAATGATAAAGATCAAACCATTATTTACTGGAAAGCAACTGATCATAGATTATCTATCCATCACCAAAACCGTTTTAAGCATAAAATTAATGATAATGTGATGTTTATTTCGTTTCAGGACATTAGTGTCGACCTAAATTCATTAACAGTATAGATAAATTGAATAAATCACTCCGCTATAATTAATATTCAAAGTCTTTCTTGCAATTAATAATGTTTGGAACTGTTGATAAGTGTATTAATAAGTTGAATGTTATTGATGACATTGATTGAACTATTTAATGGTCCTGCAAGTTTTCCATTGATTAATACAGAATGTATTGTAATGGATATTATTTGTGATGCTCAATTCAATAACGCTGAATCCAAAATTGGTAAAACTAATGAAAGTAGTTATGTTATATATAGTATTTATTAAAAAGAGAGTTTGAAGACTAAATCAGTAATATATCGATTATTGTTGATACTCACGAATTGTCGGCACTGCCACTGTCACTGATTTATAGTCTTCAAACTCTCTTTTTAATAAATTCAATGGAAGCAATAATCAGTGGTGAAATTGGAAGAAAAAAAAGTATATATCAAAATAAAAAAAATATATCAAAATCACAATATATAAATAAACCTTTATTCCTATTCATCATTTAGCTACATTATCCTTTCTTTATAACTATAGATCAATGTTTTGTTTTATATCTAACATATATTTTTACCACTGCATCTTTCAATGCCCATCATTATTAGGAAAATGCTTGTTTGATATTGACTGGGTGTGGTTTAACTGTTAGCAATGGAAAATGCGTGTTAAATATAAAGCAAAATATTGATTTATAGTCTGACGAGATGAAGTGAAAATGAAATTAATCGATAAACAGCAATTATCCGGTAGCAATATGTTTCACAGGTATAACAAATACTCTGTCACCATTATCTTGTTTCGATTGCCATCAAAAACTACAAAAATAAATAAATAAATAAACATTCCCATTCGAGTGAAATACAAAACGGAATTGAAATAGTTGAAATCAAATCTAAATCTAGCGCTCAATAAAACAACAAATACAAAATTCAAACATGAATTCGCATTGTTTTTTTGAAATGATATTAATTTCGTGAGTAAATAGGTGGGAGAGTAGTTGAAAGTTACATTACGCTTAGAAAATGTGGAGAAAGTAACACTGGGAGACATTTTATTAGTTTATATTGTTCTAAATGCAGAGCCTGGGTCCTTGTATGATTATGTGGTCGTGTTTGTGAGCATGTGGGAAACTTAATTTTTATTATATTTCAATTCTATGCCGGTTTCATTACCCATTTAAATGCACAATTTATATATAAATCAATTTTTCATTATTAATTAATTATCCATTATCAATAGTAATAAATAATCTGTCAAATTATATTTCTTAGGCGAAGGAAAGCCTAAGGCAACATTCGGTAAATGTTATTAATTGTAATTATCATTTAATTAAAAAATATCGAATTGGGTATTTACATAATAAAAGGAAAATGAAATGTTATAGTTAAATTCAACCAGCTGCAATATGCAATGGTGTATATTTTCCAACTTTGAGATGTTCATAGTAACACCAAGGTACGTTGGCGCCCTAATACTATGACGCATTTTTGTAGTATTTATTTATGTACATAAGTATATAATATATTTACAAGTTTTACCTATTTAAGCAGTAGGTCTAAACCATCATGAACGCAATAAAGATTAGACAATTAATATTTATCTACTAAACTAAATACCGCCTATCGCTGCCAGGGTCCAATGCAACCTTGCACACCCGCTTGTGCAATGTATAGATTAGTTGCTAAACGTTTTTAGTCGGTTAATCTAATTTTAATTCCTTAAATAAATATATTTTAATATTATATCTTATAATATTATTTCCTAACATCATATTAATGAGACACGGAATTTCCTAGATTAGGTAAAATAAAATCTGAATATCGAGTCTCTCGAAGTGGAAAAAGAGCTGCTCCCTCCTTAATGACTCCCATATTTGATAAACTTAGTACTTATTATATATTTGATTTCTTGAATTTAAAACATCCATAATATTTCAAAACAAAACAAAACTCTATTTTTAAAAACAACATAAAATCTCTATTATTTAAACAATCTCTCTTTTTAGCTTTGAGGACATTTTCGCACGCATGAGTTAATAATTGAATAAGGCATATTCGTACACAAGCATTCAATACATATTTTACATTTTAATTTTCATTCATTCTTAAATATATTTAATTTATTATTTTAATTTATAATTTTATTATCTAATTTTATTATATTATTTAAATTTATTTAAAACTGGAAATTAAATACTAATTCTTTTTAATTACGTTCACAGTACTAAATGGATCTATGATAATTTGACTAGTGTTTCTCAACCTTTTTTGGGTAATTAGTCGTTACTAACGACACATTAAAATATCCGAGAATCTTTGAGACACACCAAAATGTTTTTAACTTATTTTATTAGAAAGATTCCATTTCGTGCATAATATGTCAGTGTGATGGCTGTGCCTGCTTAGGGAAACACATCATAATCCATCGGGGCTCCAAAGTTGACAAGTAAACCCGCAATTGATCATCAACTCTGAGGAATCTCTCTCACTTCTTGGACTTGATTTCAGTTAATGCCGAAAATCCAAATTCACAGAACCAAGAAGATGAAAATTTCATAATAATTTCAGACCTCAACAACCCTAGCAATTTTAAATATTTTTCCAAAATCTCACACAGGTTGAGATACACTGATTTAAACAAATCCTTTCCTTCACTTTTATGATTGAACATTATGGCAGAGACATTATAACAAAATATATCATTTTTTAGAGGTGGCGATATTGTCAATCATGTATACGAATAGGAAATATTTTTTTCAATTTAACCCAAATCGAAATTCACAAAATCAAATTCAATTTATTTATATGATTTTTCAATATGTTGAAGTTATTTAAATTAGACAATTTTATTGAAAAAAATCAAACGGCTTTGAACGTGAATGTAATTGTGCTTTCTGATCAATTTGATTTGTGAAATGGGAACCTATCTCTCGCGTTTAACCACTGAATTCTACCCTAAATGAAAGAAATGAATTGGAAGTCATAAGGAATGAAAACCTCGCAAATCACCTAGTTCTGATCATCAAACATTGACTGGCAACGATATTTGAACTGGTTAACCCAATCGTATATTGTGGTACAAAATGGGCATATATTGCCATAAATTATCTGCAAATTCTCTGTTTCCATATTTACTGACTGTTATCACTACACAAAACAAAGAATTTAATCACACTTCGATACTCGACATGGCGTAGCATAATTTGAGAAATACATTAAAAATGTGCTCTCCAACGCTGTTGTGCAGGTGAATATTAAAACAAACTATATTTTCGTAACCATAGATATTATATTATGATTTCACTTGAATAACCAACGCTACACATTGATTATATTAGAATTGTTAGAAATAGCTTAGATATAGATATTGATAAAAAAAACATATTTATCTTGATGAAGAGCTTCTGAATACCTTTCTACAGCCTTAAGATTATTGTCTCGTTTAACAAAATAATTTCCAGTCTCTAATAAATTAATGGAATATTTTCCATTATGTTGTGAATATTTGTATTCAACAATGAAATTTATTTAATAGCATCGCTCCTAGCTAACGGGCGGACATTTAACTGAACTTATTCGTACGGCGCTAACAAGCTATGAACCAGATTTTCAGTGATTGAACTGAATCTACTCTTCAAAAATAATTTGTTTATAACACTATTTTAAAATGAATTATAAAACAAATGAAAATAAACGTTTTTTTAAACTATGAATAAATCTTTTCAATTTTCACCTCTGATTTCTTTTCAATTGTCATTGTAATTATTAAAATGCTTGACCATGAATCAGTAAATATATCAACATAAACATCGATATGTTTACTTATTCATAGTCAAGCTTTTTAATGAATACAATGTTAAACTATGAAATTTAAATTATATAGAATTAAGACATTTGTCTGATTGCGGCTTTCAAAATTCTGAGTTTTCGATTTTCGACTCCAGTTGGATATAATCTGCCCCCCCCCTACCGGTTATGTAATAATGAAGATTTTGATAATACTCATTTTATTGCATTTCCATGCAGAATCTTTTACCTTTTAAACAATTACTATAAGGATTTTTCCAATTGAATTATTTATTTTTATAAATCCACAAATTCTCCTATTTACAGTTAATACTTAAAACAAATTAGTAAAATTTCAAAGATTTATCATTATTATACTAAATACAAAAAAAATAACAATTTGATTTTTTCTTTTATCCACAATTTCTTTTGAAAGCTAAATTTTTTTAATTACGTTACTTCAAAGATTGACAATCAAACATATTAAAAGAAACCCTTGGCTAAACTATTCAATGAAATTGAAAAATAGAAGTACTTTGTTTAAAAATATTAATTTGCTAAAGTCGTTTAAACAAAGAATGTGAAATACTTTATAACTTGTATTAAATTAATATTATGTTAACAACTTACAGGAATAATTTTTTGAAATAATTTTTGTCGATTAATTAAGTTTTTTATAAAATATAAATATTTGTGTATATTTTTTATTAAATAAAACGTGATTTTAAATATGCTATCTCTAAATGTTACGATAATATATATTATAAGATAACGCCAATCAAACATTCTTTTCACGATTAATTTCGACAGTTTTCCTGTCATCATCAGGTGGGATATAATAACTCATTAAATTAAGGATTTTAAACAAATTTATTAATTATATATAAAAAGTTTTTTATTTTATAAAAAAAATATATTATTTTTTTTTAAATTTTAACATTTAAAATTTAATTTAATAATTTTAAAAAATTTTTATTAATTATTTAATTTAATACAACAATCAATACATACAATATAAAAAAACCTATTTAAAAACTTATTTAAAAACACTCAAAACACAAGTATTTACTGCATTCTGCACATTAATTTTCGGATTGAATGATTTTATCAACAACGCCTCACAAATCGCACGTTCCCAATAATTATCGAAATTTTTTAATAAAATTTTAAAATCAGACATACCTATTTAAATCTTACAGCCCTTATTGTGCCAATGATATATGTATAAGCTCAGGAAGGAGTCATGAGAGTCTTTTGACATGGTCCTATATAATTCAGGAGGCCTCCAAACAATATTTTTTGAAACTATATAACATGATTGAAAAGTTGATTTCAGACTTTTTCAAATTTTATATAAAATAGTGTTACATGAGTTCAAATTTGAATACTAAAGTTATTAAAGTATTTAGTAGTCTGTCTTTGAGGTTGTTATTAACAATTTATTAAAGTGTTTTTTGTTTTTATAATTGTGAACTATTCCGAATTAATAAGTTTGTTTGCAGCTTTAGAGACTAGAATAACGATATTTTAAAGTTTCATTAAATTTTGTTTTAGTATTTTTATATTTTGAATTAGATTTTTTACTTCAATAAATATTTTAGCAAAAAAGATTTTTGATTTTTCTGGGTCTTCAAAATCCAATCAACTATAAGCAGGGAAAATGTAAGCGCTTTCTTAGCAGTCAGATACAGTCAAAACCATCAGATCTATTCGCATCCCATAAAATTATAATGTCGCATATATTTATGACTTTAAAACGTTTTGGTATATTAATAACTCGTAATAAATCAAGAAACTGATATGTGTGATTAATGAACAAATTGTCTGATTATGACAGATTCAATTTGGAAATAGTGTATATTTTGTATATATGTTGTACATGGCTATTTTACAATTTTTTGTTACATATGAAATGACTAAAAATAAAATTAAATTTATTAAATATCAAGGTAGAACCGTGTTGCTGGATGACTTATACCCGTCATCGAAGTACAGAGGAAACCTTACAAATTTTAAATGACATTGATATCGATACCGACAAAGTCTCCAAAGATGACCTTTATGCGAAATTTGGTTTAGAAGAAAAACATCAATCTGGTGACATTCAGTGGTGGGAAAGATTGCAAGTAAAAATTTGGGCTATATTTGAGGATCCATATTCTTCAACATCTTCAAAGGTGTAAAATTATTATTATTATTATTACTATTATTATTATTATTATTATTATTATTATTATTATTATTATTATTATTATTATTATTATTATTATTATTATTATTATTATTATTATTATTATTATTATTATTATTATTATTATTATTATTATTATTAATATTATTATTAGTATTTAAATAAGAGAACACCAATTCTTTAAATATATATTTGAAATATATTTCTATAATTCGACTATCGTCATCAAACACTAAATAATTTCACTAAAATCGATTATACTTACAAGTTTATTAGTAATTACATAATTACATGTATGAAATACAATGAAATATGTTGATCGTAATAAAATTAATTAAACATTCAAAATACACGTGGTCAATGCATTTTGAATGTTGATTTTTTGGTTAAAGTAATTTATCATCAAGGCCTCACGAGTAATGTTATATAACTATTTGGAACGTATTATTCGTAAGGTTTTGATGATAAAATTATTTAATTCAAAAATAAACATTCAAAATGCATTGACCACGTGTATTTTGAATGTTTAATTAATTTAATTATGATTAATTAGTATAAGAACTTTTTCAATTTTCACCTCTCATCTCTTTTCAATTGGCATTGTATTTATTAGAAAATTGACTATGAATCAGTAAATATATCGATGTTTTTATTTTTGATATCTTTGCTGATCCATAGTCAATTTTTTATGTATGTATGTATATATATATAATTATGTAATTACTAATAAACCGTTAAGAATAATAGTTTTAATCAAATTTTTTAAATACATTTTCAAAAATGGTGTTCTCTTATATTTATGAATGAATCATCATTTTTATTTAACAATTTATTATTATTATATACCAGCTTTTGTTTAACTAAAGTATCTAAATAAAAGTAATGTTGATAGAAAAATCGATTCGGCAGTCTTTTACAGAGATTATTTTTTGAAAAAAGAATTGATAAACATTTCACGCAATCGATTTGAGCAAGCTCATCAATTTTTGTTTAAATGGACTACACCAAATGCATTAAATATTTTATCATCTATTTCAATCGCGAAAATAATAAAAAATAATAATTTTGTGAAATATAATAATATTTTATCTCTCACCCAGGATTCTGCTATTTGTATATTTGACTATAATAGGCATATTTCTTTACTTTCTTATATATTATGATTACAATAAATATTTTTTAACTTTATAGCCGCCCTCATAATAATAATAATAATAATAAATATTTATTTAGTTATTTTAGACCTTTATTATTTTATTTATGGCCCGAATTAGAAATCATTAGATACATTTATTACAATCTTGTATCATAATATTATAATAATATTTTCATAATAATTGTTGAGGTTATTGAATTAAAAAAGTTGTTTCTAATGGTTATATTTCCATGTGATTAGTATAGAATGGCGAGAAATACGAAATCATAGGAAAGCAGCAAATCATCAAATTTTAAAAAAATGATATAATAAGGAAGACCATGATAAGAATGGATTCATCAGAATATATTCAGAAAGGATCGCAGGGCAAAAAAATATACAAAAAAAGAAAATCGTTAATTAATTAATTAATTAAGGAAATCCGAGTTAGGTAAACAGAAAGAAGAGCAAACAAAGTTGGTTTTGGAAAGTCATCATGACAGCATGAGTAATTCAAAAAAGGGAAAAGGATTGTCACAAGGTAAATTCATAGTGAGATAATCAATCATTGTCTTATACAGCGAAAAGATGAAAAATGCCGCGAGGAAAAAGCCGTCAAATAAATGCGAGCCAATTGAAAAGCCACAAATCAAAATGATTGTTTCAACTATATAAGGAAGACAAAATCAGAAACAATTGGTATTTTGCCTCAGGTAGGGACGAAGAAACTGAGATTAGAATTTGAGGAATTAAATTAGTTATTGGAAGTGGAGCAATAGAAAAATTTTAGGATCTTATTAGGTCAAATACGAATTGAATTGTGGATCAAATTTGTCAAAGGTTATTATTGTTATAAAGTGCATAGAACCGAATACCCACAGCGAGACTCTTTGGGTGTTCATAGCGAGTGTTATTTCTTAATGTGAAATGTTGAGTGTTGTAATTTGAATATAAATATACGTTGGGTATTGTTCACTCAGTTGATTTCTTTTATAGGATACGTGGAGTCAAGGAGACTGACTTTTAATATTTAATTTATTGACAACATAATTTTAAATTCTAAACTTCATCAACATTAAAAGAATGAAATTTTAAGACTTAAAACTTAATAAAACCTGCATCAACGACTTTTTTTGTAGTAGTAGTATAATTAAAATTTTAAATACCATAAGATCGCAAACAGTTTTACAAATTTGTTACCCTTACTCTGACTATTAGGCAAAATTTTAAATTATTAAGTTAAATTAATTTAAAATAAGTTTTAAAATTAATAATATTATGTTGTTCATTGATGCTGTTCGTTAAACTTTTGAGAGTAAAAATTTTTTAATCCGGTTTTTTTTTTAAAATAGATTATAGATTAGGATAAAAATGTCCCACCTCCTTCCCCTTAATTATTACAAAAAATTGCGATCGCTGAAAGATTTTTTTATTGAAAACCACGTTATATATATTGTTGAATAAAAAAAATCAACAACAACAAAAAAAACAAGAACAAGAAGAAATAATTTTATTTAAGAAAATGTTTTTATTTCTTATAAACTCTTGTAAAACATGTTTTTATGCAGTGCAAAATATTTTGTAATAATTCCGTAATTTGCTCCGCCCACTCATTTTTTCTTTTTTGAATTTTTTTTATTCTTATAAGAAATTTGTTCCATTTTCATATCTAATTTCTTTTCAATTGACATTGTATTTATTAAAAAGCTTGACTATGAATCAGTAAATATATCGATGTTTTGTTGATATTCACGAATTTTCGGCATTGTCATTTTCTTTTAATATTAATCTTATTAAATAATCATATTATTTCTGAAAAAAGAAATTCCATAGTTAACGGGTTAAATAATATTTTTTGGAATATTTTGAACTTTAATTATGGATACTTTAAATACAAAAAGCAGTGTAAATAATTCTCAATTTCCATTATTGTCATTTCAAATAATATATAAATATTTTTATTGATTTTACAGAATTTTTTGCACATCAAATTTTGAAAAATGTTTTTTCTTTTTCATCACTTGTTACAAGTTTTGATTATTTATTATCACTTTACAAAGATGACAATGAGAGACTGCCGAAATATATTGCATAAGAGATGTTTAAGTGACGCTTTCTAATAATTAAATCATTGCCAAGTTAAATTAATATTTTACTAACTTGTCTAACTTTAAATAGAAATTCTTATATTAAATTGTATTTTACCGCTTTTAGAAAACAGTTTTGAAACTATCAAGATTTTGCTTGCAATAAAGGGGATATTAAATTACACAATGAAAAAAGTGTAAAACATATCTATAGAAATAATGAAATGTCCAAAAGCCCTTTCTATTAAGGCGTGTCTTCTTTGCTTTGTACTGAAGTTACTCAAAAGTAATCATTGGATTGAGTTTCTTAATAGAAATATGACGGGAAAATCTACGAAATTTGACACTAATGTAGTTTTTTTAGGAAATTAAATTTTTAACTCATCAATAATAAATTAAGATATTAACCCTTTCATATGTTCATGGATAGAATCTTATAGTTTTTCAAGTTTGTGAAATTCATTCTTTCATGTTTATTCAATTTCCTTTTTATGTATTCTACATCTTTATTTCCTTAATCTGAAGTTTTTTGCCAATTTTGTCTCTTAAACAAAAAGCAATTGCATTCCTACAGTTCTGAATTGTCTCTATATTAAACCATTTAGAAATAAGAATAAATAATTATAACTTTAGTCTTTATAAAACTAAATTATATTTTATTCTAAAAATATCAATATGCCATTTATTTATTAACGATAATGACAAATCCCAACGACGTAAAACTTTATTGATTATCACAAATGATTACAACGAATTCAATGATACCAATTTTCAACACACCTCAAATGTTTCAAATGCTTATTACAACTTTCCAGGAAGAATGGCACAACAATAACAATCCTTTAAGAACAAGCCCGCTTGATTATTGTCGGTAGTGGGGAATTCGCAAAATTGATCTGGTTGCTTTTAACTTGACTTGAGTTTTTCAACTACCTCTGATTTACTAATTCAATACACAAGTTTCTTTTAACTGTTTCCTGATTATCAACACTTTATTTTACTCTTCTCGTGAATTCAAATTTCTCACAAATTTCTTTCTAAAAAACTTTCTGTTTTTGTCACAAGTTTTCCGAGTAGCCATTTTTCTCTTTTTCTGTTAATTTGTGTTCGGTTTTCATACTTGTCCGTCTAATGACACTTATTGATAATTCTTTCTTTTTTTCCACTTTTCCGTAATTTCTGACAGCTCTCGAGATATACGTATTTTTTACAATCCCGTTTTTCGGATTTCCCATACCTTTTTCCCTCTCTATCTCGAGTAGGCCATCGAATCCAAATTTTGTTTGGCTTTCTGCTTCGCTTCTTTTACATTTGTACTTCTTAATGAATGACATTTTATTTAATTGTCTGTTTTGATTTATTTCCTTCTGTCCCCTTCTTATTTTTCAACATCTCTTTTCAGAGTTCCAGAAGAATACCCCATTCATTCATAATCCTTTCCACCAATCATTTTACGCCTTTATTGATTATTTTTATTTTGTAATTTAAGTATCGTTAATAAATATAACATTATAGAGTTTTTGAACTATCAAATAATTTATTTAATTGTAATATTACTCGGGTTCCAGGTGAAAAAAATATTTAAAATAAGAATAATCAGATGTATTCTGGTTGGAATACGTTGGTATATTGTAAATAAAAAGTAAATATAAATAAATTAATAACAATTAATAAATATAAAATTTATTTAATAAATATTTAAATTAAAAACAATAATTAACATATTACTCTAATTAATAACAAAATTAAAAATAATATATTGCTTTAAAAGCACCGGGTAATTTATCTTGTAGATTATATAATTAGCACTAATATATCAAAATGACGGAATAAAATAATAAAGTTTAATTTATTTTTAAAACATCTTTTAATTAAATTGAAAGGTTCATTAAGTAACGTTTGTAGAGTTTTGTCAAGTTTCATAAAATATTCCTTTTTATAGTGATTTTATCTAAACATGTTATATTTTTATATATTATGTATGTTATGCCTTATAAATCAGATTTTATAAGTATATAATTTTGCGTTACTTTCATTCAATAGGAAAAATACTTGTTCAGATAATATTGAAATATAATAATTTCATATCGATTAAAGTTAAAAGTTATTGTAGAATTTTAAATGTCATAAATATTTTAATATTGTAATATTTCTTCAAAATTCCATAGTCAGTTCTAACATGACTTGTGGTGTTCAGAAATATATAGAAAGACAACAAATTGTTTTCTAGCTGCATTACCACTGTTACAAAAAAAGCCCAAAGAGCCATGCCATGAAAAAATAATTTGTGATGAATTATTAGGCAATTAGACAGAAATTTCTATTGAGAAATTGAATATTAACTTGTTAAAACAAACGCGATGTGTATAAAGTCATTTCAAAACTTAAAACTGGTGTGTTCGTCGAGTATACACGTTACATAAAAAGAACCTTATTTTGTCATTTTCTTACAATTGTTCAACAGATATATAATAAATAGTTAAACATAAATGGCAACGATTGAATTATAAGAAAGCGCCAATCAAACATTCGTTTCACGATATATTTCAACAGTTTTCCTGTCATCATCAGGTAGAATATAATAACTACAGAAATAAAGGATTTTTAAACAAATTTATTAATTGTATTAATTATTAATTATATAAATTTTTTTTAATAAAAACATTACATTTTTCTAAAAATTATAATTCAAATAATATATTATTTTTTTAAATTTTAACATACTGAAATTTAATTTAGTAATTTATTAATTATTTAATTTAACAACAACAAAATCATACATACGATATGCAAAAAATTATTTAAAAACATTTAAAACACAAGTATTCACTGCATTCTGCACATTGATTTTCGGATTCAATCACTATCAATATTTCGATCAAAATCACTTGAATAAGGTAGTGCCGAAAATTCGTGAATATTCAAAAAAAAACTCGATATCTTTTTATATATATAATTACTTATCAAATATATTTTAATTCATTACAATTTGGATTGAATTTATTTTCAAAATTTATTTTGCCTCTCCTCAAATCTCCACAATGTTTATAAATAATAAACTGCTAATCTAGAAACGCCAATTTTTTAATTTCTAATTCAAACATTCTGAAAAACAATATTTGTTTTGTCGAGAGAATAAATGGATTTATTGATTGATTTATGATTGATTTATAATTGATTTATGATTGATTTTTGTGTTAATAATACATTTTTCATCAAGATCACTTTTACAAAATATAAATTGAAATAAATTAAAATTTATATAATATGTTGAGATTTTGTTATGTTTTTAACTTAGGGCAGTTTCTAGGTAAATAAGGTAGGTATATTGATTTTTGGAACTTTTTTGATGTCAGAAATATATATATATATATATATATATATATATCAAGATGTATGTATGTACTCATAATAATTTGTGTAATTTTATATTGGTCCTGCCCAAATTTGAGTGCCCCCAAAGGAATTCAGGTTTCAAAATATATAGACCCTTTGAGTTAATACTTACATACTTTTTTCCTCTTTCTATATTATTAAGATTTCCAGGTATTTTTCGTTGGAAATTGATGATAAGAAATTGTAATTATTCTATTAATTTATTAGAAAGGATCACTCTAACTTCCGTTTTATGATATGCTTCGACAATTTTACTGGCATAAGGTTGAATATACAAATTAAACTATATACATATATAAATGCAATGTCAATTGAAAAGAAATTAGTGGTGAAATTTGAAAAAAGTTCTTATAATATATATAATAGAATATTCAAAAAGATATTTTGATTATTTTAAATTTTTAATTCAAATTATTAACTATTAAACATAATTTGAAATTAACGACGTCTGAAAACAACTAGGACTCGCATACCCTCAATTTAACATTGAAAACACACGCGTTCACAACATCTTGCACAGTAACTTCTGGATCTAATGATCTTATCAATAACGCTTCACATATTGAATTTGTTATTAAAGTTTTAAAATCAGACATAACTATTTTACTCATACCGCTCTAATATCTTTCACTGATATTGTTCAATCCGTTCGGTCGGTATTATTCAAAAACTCGATTATAGAAATTAAGTGAAATCTATAATGTATACATTGATAAACGAGATACAAGGACAATATGTTGCGTACTTAAGAATTAGAGCCATTTCCTAGAACTTAAATTTCCCAATATTTTGCTTATTTTTCTCCTATAATATGTAAAACCTTCTGAGAATAGCAGCACCGATTTAGAGTTATGAATATTAATGTTATTTACTTTACGATTAAATTTAAACACACAAATCAAGTTACACCCAGATATACTAAAACATGAATCTTTTGGGTTACTAATACATTTACCAACTTTTTTTTCTTTATTTAAAACAATAAATTGATAATTTAAGCCTTTTGCTGCGAATCTATTTAATGAAAATATTTTCGACTATAAGATAGTTATTGTCAATTGACAAAATATTTGACAAAATTGTCTTAAAATTGGCTTAAATTATCACTTTTTTGTTTTAAATAATAGATGCTGCTACCAAGAAATCATCACTTTATATTTGTTCTTTATCATTAACAAAAGCGATTTTGAATACTAATTATTCAACGAAAACTCAACCTCTTTATCAAAACGTTTTACTAAATTTGAAAAAGTAGAAAATAAGGACTATGATGAAAAATTAATACTTTTAATATATTCCTCTTATATATAAATTTACAAAGACATTTAATGGAGGTTAAATATTAGTTTCACGTTTTAAATAAAATATGTCTCGTAATGTTTATCTTTGTACTGGATTGACAAGTCCAAGAACGCAATTCATGACTTTCTCTTCGTTTTACATGTGAATACAATACTTTTATGCGAACTATATAAATTTTAAAAACAGGTTCAAATGTCTATGATTTTTAAATATCAGAAAAATATGATCCAGATACCAATATAAAGAAAATGTTTGTTTCTGAACTCGCCAAAGATATTTTTCCAAAATATAATGTTCACGGATATTTTCATTCCATTAGTTTGAGTGGCTCTTTCTTATAATAATAATAATAATAATAATAATAATAATAATAATAATAATAATAATAATAATAATAATAATAATAATAATAATAATAATAATAATAATAATAATAATAATAATAATAATAATAATAATAATAATAATAATAATAATAATAATAATAATAATAATAATAATAAATAATAATAATAATAATAATAATAGATTATAAGATCATCCTTTGCTGTAAAATATGTATTACATGAGAAAATTTTCGAATATTAGTTAATCCTTTTTTCATAATATTCTGAGAGATACCTATATATTTGTTAATTGAATCGTTAATGTTCCCATTTAATACATAATTTGCAGTAGAGGCTTATCTCATCATTTACTCATTCAACATTTAATTTATGTTTACACTAGGAAACCATAATTTTATATTATTTATTTTCTAGATCACAATATAACCATTTTATGATAGGCACATATGCTAATATAATTATGTTATGTTAAATATTTTGTTAATTTTTTATTTGAAATTTTTAATAAAAATAATTATAAAACTAAAACTTTTAAAAAAATTAAAATCAGAAAATTTTAATTTCTAAATCTTCCAAGAGTAAATAATCTATAATTAGAATTCATCCCATAAAGATGAAATAATTTTGTTTTTATCTTCTGACAATGTTCATAATGTCTCAATGGCAGCTTGGTTGTAAAATCCGCTCTGATTAATCTGTCAATTTTCTCTTAAATTTAATTATGAATTTTTTTATTTTCAGATCGTCGCAGTAATCACAGTGTTTTTCATCGTTATATCTATTCTGTCATTTTGTTTGAAAACTGCCAGCCATTTCCGAATTCCAAATTTACACAACATTTCTGTGTCGGACAATTCAAGTTGGGCAATCTCAAAGAGCAGTCCGCAAACTCATCAGTTTTTCAGCTATGTGGAATACATTTGCAATTTGTGGTTCACAATCGAGATAATCATCAGATCTTTGGTGGCGCCGTCGAAATTTATCTTTTTAAAATCTCCAGTAAATATAATTGACTTTTTAGCGCTCTTATCCTTTTATCTGGACATAATTTTGTCAAATATGATGGAGTCGGGTCGAATGGAGAATTTAGAAATGTTAGAATTTTTCAGTATCATTAGGATTATGAGATTGTTTAAATTGACTCGGCATATTGCCGGATTAAATATATTGGTTCACACTTTTCGAGCCTCTCTTAAAGAATTGGTGTTATTAGTGTTTTTTCTTTGTGTTTTTATTGTTATATTTGCCGCTCTAATGTATTATGCCGAGAGATTCCAACACAATTCGAAAAACCATTTCAATTCAATTCCACAGGGCTTATGGTGGGCTATTGTCACGATGACCACAGTCGGGTATGGTGATATGGTTCCTCATACATATATAGGTGAATAAGTAAATTCTGAATATTATTTTTTAATATTTTTTCTAGGAATGACAGTTGGGGCATTATGTGCAATCACCGGAGTTTTGACAATTTCTCTACCAGTTCCTGTAATTGTTAGTAATTTTTCCATGTTCTATTCGCACACTCAAGCTAGATCTAAGCTGCCTAAAAAACGGCGGCGTGTTTTACCAGTAGAAGCTGTTAGACCAAAGACTCCAGCTGGATTAACTCCTTTGCTCAGTAATCCTCCATTTTCTCTAAAGAATCATCCATTAAATACGATTCCATCGTTTACTGTTGGAAGTAAGTAATTGATTTGATTTCTAACATTGTCAAGCTACACAAATATATATTTGAAGGTATGCTTTTTATAAGTTTTAATGTTTAATAGGCTTCCACCCACATCAAGTTTGCAATGCTAGACTAACGCCGACCATGACTATTGAAATAAATGAAAAATTTCACGAAATTATATTGAATTACTAAAATATAGCTACTTAAGAATCATGTAAAACACTACTAAAAATTAAATTTTTGCAAAGGTTTTTGTATTTTTACGTGTTTAGAACATATTTATATATCACATTTTGTCAGAAACTATAAATTGAAAAAGTAACTTTGTATCAAATTTTGTTCATTATCTTGCTAACGCGTGTTTTTGGTATTGTTCAGAGGCATTCAGATATGTCCTGATTAAACTTTTTTAATGTTCGTTAATAAAGGAAGCCAATGTTTAGTACAAATTAATAGGATACTATTTCTTGTTTAAAATAATACTCCTGTGTGTATTACATAATGCTCGGACGACTATTGATGATGTTATCATGAATACTAAAACATAATCACTGGGTTTCATAATGTACACATTATTATGTAATCACATGTACTATCATGCCATGGGTCAAAGTTATTTTAAGTTCAATCAAAGTCAATGGTAATGATTTAAGAGTTGATTAAAGCATGATAAAGTCATTAAGGTCGAAAATTATTTATCGAAGAACATGGTGAGTTGAGTGGCAAGCAGAGCTCGAGTTTATTCGTGTATATAACAACTGTGGTACCTTCAAAGTGAGATCAAAGTGTTTGATTTAACACGTTAACTGCCGGGTCACCCGTATTCGGGTGACAGCAAAAGTTCTCATCAGGCCACGTCACCCGTATTCGGGTGACAGCAAGAGTTCTCATCAGGCCACATCGGGTGACTACAACTGCTCGTGCAGAGTAATAACGTGATAAATGAGGATCGTAATAGATATCGGGCTGAGAGTACCGAAAGAAATGTAAACAGACATGCGGTAGCAGAGCACGCATCTTACAGTGGCGCCGGTGGCCTGACGGGGATTTTGTTGTAAACACGCGTGGCAGTCAACGTGTTAATCATAGTGTTCGTTGTAGCATCACAATAGCTACATCATCGAAACATGATGTCATTTAAACTGTGGATACTACATGAATAAAGATGTTTTGGTGTCATGATCGATTTAATAAATCTATTTAATTTACAGAATGTTCGTCACATATTTTGCTTAAAGGTTTTACATAAAAAAACTTTCATAATTTAAAAACATTTCATTCGCAAATTATTTAGAAATAATTTACTAAAGTTTAATTATTTTTCTTAAAAACTTTTATATTAAAAACTTATCAGTCCAAGTATATATATATATATATATATATATATATATATATATATATATATATATATATATATATATATATATATATATATATATATATATATTATAATAATTAAATGAAGTAACTTACCACCATGTTTAGTTTCAAATAAATCTATTATAAAAATTAATTATTTAAAATGATAAAACATAAATACTTTATGATTTTAAATGAAATTAAGATTGAATAACTTTTAATTTGAAGGAATATTTAGGCTTAACTTAAAATATTAATTAAGAAATTAGTATTAATTTAAATTTAAATTTAACTTAACCCTTTTCTATCTTGTGTCTATAAAAATATGACAAAAAAAATTAACCATTCTATCCTCTGTCTGTAAAAAAATGACATTATTTTTGAATAGTTTATTTCCCATGCACTGTCGATTATATTATGACCAACTGTTTATAGAGCGATAGGCTGTAGGCTGTCTGTATGTCTGGATGATGAATTTTATTAGGATTGGAACAGACGGGACACATAAAATAAAGAAGATAGGAAAGAGTTAAGAATTATTTCTAGAATAAAACTTGATGTTTACTGAAAATTTAATTTAATATGAAGAATTTAAGATTTAATTTATAGATTGATTTTAAGAATTATATGTATAATTAACTTTAGAATTCTGCATTGTTCGATCTCATTAATTCTCACATTACAGCTTTTTTTACTTTCAATCGACAAGACCGAGTCTTATATCACAGATTTCTCCCGTTTTTGTACGATCACGTTTATTTTCCTCTGCTTTGACCTACTCTCGTATCACAGCTTTAGCCAACTTTTAATTGACCATTCTGAATACGTAATAAATTAAAAATTGGACCTTTGACCTATAACAGCGTTTCCCAAAGTGTAGGTCGTGATACGGCACCGGGTAGCAGAAAAATTCAGAAATCTCGTACCGGGCCGCGGTCAAAAAAGTTTGAGAAACGCTGACCTATAACATAATAGTGTGTACCATTGTGTAATAATGGTGTTTTGGAAAACACTGTGGTTTTGTAATGATTGTGTGATCACATGTACAGTTTAAAATTCGATGATTATGTACTTTGTTATTTTATAACGTCACTATTAGCCATCTTATTGTTGTGTAATATACGTGGGAGTAGTAGTTCTAAGAATAAATAGTTTCTACTAGAAGAAATAAGAATCCAAGAGCTTTCAGTGCAACTTGAATAACATTTTGAAACTTTAACCATAGTGTCTGTCTGTCAGTTTTCAACAAGGTTTTCATAGTTTTGTGTTGTTGAACAAAAAATTAGTAACAACATTTTGGATTATATATACCAGGCTCTTTTATTTAACTTTGTTATTTTGTTTTCTAAAGTTTCTTTAATATTTTTAATTATATATCAAATATACTTTACTATAGTTCTTCAATCAACGATACATGTCAAGAAAACTTCAAAAATATTTAAATATTCCGAAAATGCTTTTTTTCCTTTCTTCCTTGAATTTAGTCATTTGCCTCTACAACTACTTTTTTATTTCAAAACATTTTCAAATAACGTACACATTTTTTCTTTATTTCAGGATATTGTGCTTTGTTTCTACTAAAAGTATTTGGTCACTTTGAATAGAAAATTTTAAATACTGTCAAAAAAATTTCCGGAGTCCAAATATATAAATCAAATCAGTTGTCAAGTTTCTATCAAAATATATTTTCAATTTTATACATTTATTTTTATATATTTTTAATGTATTTTGATTATATTCAAATGTTTTTGAAATGATCCCATAGTTCATATTATAATAAATATTTAATAAATATGACTGTTTTTATTTTACAATAAAATAATGGATTAATATAAATATAGATAATTCCTGTATTTAAATATTCAAAAGCTAAATAATTTTTTTTAATATTTTTAAAACTTTATCTTTAGCCAAAGAAATTAAAATATTTAATAAATAAATATTAAAATTTTAAAAATATTTTATTAATAATTTGTATTTTATAACAAAATTTAATCATTCAATTTATTTAAAACACCACACCACATGCACTAGATTTATTATAATTGTTTAAATAAATTTCAAACACAAGTGTTCACGTCAGTTTTCAAAGACATCCAGGCCCGGTTCCAGTCATTTGGTGGCCTACATGTTGGCTACTCTAGCCATATATATGATATATCAATGTCACCATGTCAATGACTTGGAGGAAAACTTATTTTCGATTTTTTTCGAGTTTTTTAAATATAATTAAAAATAAATTTAAAATATTTAAAAAACAACGTTGTTAGATTATTTTTTTTTAATTTCAAAAAATATTTTATAGATGCTTATTTAAATTATTTTGCAAATTTGGCGGCTCTAGACAGCTGCCTAGTTTGTCTAACGGAAGAACCGGGCCTGAGGGCATCATACTTTGCAAAAACACTAAGCACGCATTCTTTATTGTGCTTGCTAATATTAATAAATCCTTTCAATTGACAGTCCCCAAGAACCTGAATGGGAACTCATATGAACATCATCTACTTTTAGATTGATAAAAAAAATCCATGAGCACAATCCAACAGTGTTTAAAATCCACTAATAACACAATGCACAAACAACACTATTAGAAGCTACAAACACATCTTCCAAATTATTTTTTAAATCCGGTTCAAAAGTTAACGTCATAATTCCAAGTATTTATTTAATTAAATATTGTATAATTTCCAAATAAATTTTCAGTGTTGAATAAAATATTTTAAAAATCATTTATTAAAATTTAGATATTTAAAATATATTTATTTAAAAATGTTTTACTAATAAAGGCTCGTTTAATTTAAAAATTTCAAAATTTAAAAATTTCAATTTAAAAATGTTTTTTAAAAGTTATTTTAAATAATCAATTATTTATCATTTAAAATTATTTTAATAAATCATTGAAATATTTAATTCTCAGCTGAAGACACCTCACAAACACTAATTAAATATTATTAATTAAAACAAGCAAAATTGATTTTTAAAATTTTAATTGAAATATATTTTGAAAGGAATACATAAATTTATTAATATTTATCCGATGTTATAAAATTTCATTTATCAAATTAATTTAGTTATTTTCTTTCAATATCTAGTTTAAAAAACGACTCAAGTTCAATTGAGTGAAAAAAAACTTTATAATTATTTTTTTCTTTTCTAGATCGAAATGAATTGCTTCCCATACTTAATCCAACTGGAGACACAATATCGACATTAAGAAGCTCTCCAAAGAAATATAAGGCAAACTCATTTTTCAATATGGAAGGAAATAAACGGAGACAAAATTCGACTTGTTCAGAAAATCACAGTTTCGACAACACAGAGCTAGACAGGTCACACTCTATAGGTTTCTTATTTGCTCATATTTCAGAGGATTTAATTAATCTAGATATCCATTTAAATCCCGCTATCACCATCAGGCCACTTCTATTAAAACAAAGATCACCGTCACAACAGTCAAACAAATCATGTATTTTGAATTTCTATTTTTTAATAATTTTTTAAGAGAAAATTTATTTAATTAGGAAGACTTTTTGATACATTTTGTAAATTATTATTAATTATTATATTATTAGAGTTATTTAAAATATGATTAATTGCTAAATTATTATCATTATGTGGACTTAATTGTTTTAATGGTCACCCAAAGACAACTTAAAATATCTGCAAAATACCATTTTTTACTGTTGGTTGTTTCTGTAGTAAAAATTTCTTAAATTATTCTTTAATTCATATTTTAAGATATTATTTACCTTGTTTAGCGCTCATATTGCGTTCCTGGAAATTGGGCGTTAACAGAAACACAGCGTTAAAAGAGGAGCTATTTACACTAAAATATGGGGTTATGTTCCTAACTATTTTTATTTCATTTATACTTCATTTAAAAATGAGAAAATAAATTAGAATTCAATATAACAAAACAATTTCAATAAAAACAAAAAATATATTATTACATATTACAAAATAAAGGCGTAAATTGATATTAACTATTTTTTTTATTAATGCTTGCTTAAATAGTTTTCTTTTTTCTTTTCGAAAACAGTGATTCTAAGAATTATAAATTTCGTTTTAACACGTTAACTACCGGAAAATGAGTTACTCACATAAAATTCTATTAAATTATTTATATTTGTCCGATACAACTCATAATAAATTCTGTTGCTATAAGAAGCAATTGGTTCACATGTAGGTATTATAAAAATGATTTTATTTTTGCTTTTCTAAATATATATTAACAATTTTCATATGAAATTAGAAAATAGAAACCTTTTAAAAAATATTTAAAATTTAAAATTTTTTTTTTCATAAAATCAAAAGAGCGCTATAAAGAAATAGCGCTTAAAGAGGCAGCGTTAATCGAGGTATGCCTGTTATTTTTTAAATATATCTGGAAAATGAAATTTTTTTGTACTTTTTGATAACATATTTTGGATTAGTGAAAAAAAATGCATAATCGTTTCAAAATGTTATTGTCCCGTTGTTGAATATAATAATTTACCAGACCTGTTCGTCTCACCATGATTCATTATATTAAATTAAAATTTCACCATATCCTTTTATTACAATATATAACATTAACGTATTTAGTTTTTCTAGTTGTTTTGAAGAGCAAAATGCGGGTAAAAATGTGTGCGGAAAAAATGGTTTTAAATATTTTTTCTTTATTTAAAAATTAAATTTTTATTTAAACTCTTGCAGATTATATAGCTTGAACTTTAAATGATGCTGTCTATGTAGTACGTTTTTGTATTTTTTTATGATTTAATAAATACGAATAAATTAAATTAGCATATATAAACAAACATTTTTCTTAATAAGACACGTTTTCAAAAAAAATTTCATTTTGGAATTCATAAAATTCCAATTTTTTAAAAAAAACTGATAAATCTCTTAAAGTATTTAAAACGCAATTAATGCGTGCGTATTATCAATTTTTAAATTTTATCAAGCCACAAAAATCTATGTAAAATCTTTTTCAAAAATACTTTATTTAGTATTGGCAATTATTTATTATTATAAGAACTTTTATTTCTTCCAATTTCACCACTGATTATTTTATCCATTGATTTAAAAAGAGAGCCTGAAAACTATAAATCAGTAATATATCGATTTTTGTTGATACTCACGAATTTTCGGCACCGCCTTTTTCAAGTGAATTATTTATTATTATTAGTATTTTATTTCAAAATTAATAACTTTTAATAAAACAGAGGAAAACGTTACATACGCGTCAATTCAATCATAAGATAGAATTTATTTTTGTTTGCTTAGATTCCACGGATGACTTTTTTTGAAAATATGTTTTTCATTAGATTAGAAGTGAGAAAGAAAATGTGTTGAAATGATGTTTCATTTTAGTTAGAGCCATTGCAGTTTTTTGTAATTATTACCTAAAATGGAATAAATTTTGCTCATATGAGGTTTATGTATTATCTTGTAACTACTTGACTTAGTCCGGTTAAAATCGGCTTATTATAACAGAAAATGGACTTGTAAGTCATAACGTTAAGGTAGTTTGTAGTGGTGGTGTTTCAGTTGATATGTCATATTCTCAATTTGGTCTAACCTTTCCCGACCCACTAATAAGCTCACTTGCTGAGACTTTGCTATGTGCAACGACATATAAATATCAGGCATGCTCAAGTCAAATGCAATAATGATGCTATGGTTTTTTTGTGGTATGCTCTTATCCTCATGTGGAACCTTTCTGAAAGAACTTCCTAGAAATATCAAGCCTCCGTGGAACTGCCATATTGATTATTTATGGTGATTTATTTAAGAATCTGTGGATGATATACTCATTGAAATAATCGCCTTCAAACATAAATTTGCTGTTGTAAACTGCATTCCCCATTCAAACGAACTGATTCTGTTTGCTACAACACATTTAATTAACGAAGCATTATTATTTTTGTAAACATCTCATTAAACGATCTCTCACAGACTTGTGGAAATGGAATTCTCCCCGATGAATTTTGTTGACAATGGGCAATCCCATAATATTCATCAAATGACAATTGAGAATGTTTTAGATTTTTTTCTTTTAATTTTACTTCATTGTTTTACAGCCACTCTAATTTTTTTGTTTGTTTAAATTTATAATTCTGGGATATAATTTTTATAATAGATTTTTTTAATTAATTTTTTATTACTGACGACTTGAAAAAGGACTGAAATGATCATTTGTGGTTTTCGATAAAGAAATTGTTTTAAATTTCAGCAGAAAGTTGAAACAGATAATTTACAAAAGTAATAAATTCTATTTTATTCAAAAAATCTAAACCCCCTCTACCATGACTGATATAAACATTGATCGAGGTTCTAAAAATATTTATGATAAATTTTGTAAAACTAACAAAATTAATTTAATGAAACGATTGGGAAAATAAAAAAATACGAAAATGTTATTAGAATGCAAAACAATGGAAAACAGCTGAAAATGACAGTAGAATATGAGGAAATATTAAAACAAATTATTAAATGAAAAAAAAGCAATAAAGATTGTTGTTATTTAATTTATCGAAAAATTTACAAATTGGGAACTCTAAAACAAAAACATTTGTTTTAGCGAAATTTGTCAGTTTAATAATATGTAACACGTCTTAGATATAGTTGATTTTGTAAGTGACGTTATCAGAAATTTATTCACCTTTTTAGAATAAAAATATTTTCAAAAAGATATTGAATTTAAAGATGGAAATAGTGAAACAAACATAATGATGTAATAAGCGGTTGTACGACAATCCGCAATCGCCAATTTCAAAGCGACAATCCACCAAGCAATCCACAAGCGAACCAATCGACAATCTGCCAAAAAGTCGATAAATTTTTGTTTTAACATACATACATTTTAAATTTATTATATTTTTAAAATTTTAATAATAAATTCTCCGCTGAAAGATAATAATAAAAGATAAAAGATAATAAATTTTAATTAAATATTTAAACAATTTAACTGGCTGAGAGGTAAACAAGATTTTTTATCAAAATTTGTGATAATTTGACTGATTCAATGATAAATTTGAATGAGCTAATTCGTTTTATTATATATACTCTGAGTTTATCCGACAAGATGTTTTGACCCCCTATGGGTATTGCTCAAGAGAGTACCACTCACATTCAACATGTCGCAATGATACTGATCATAAAGGTACTGGTATTTGATTTTAATGCTTTTATTTGAATGATTATTTAGGCAAATTTGTTGTACAAGTACATGTGAATTAATTTTGATATGATGACCTACAAATATATTTTTTTATAAATGTCAGCGTTGGCCATTTTTTTAGTGTTGGCGGATTGTCGTGTTGACAGATTGTCTGTTGGCGGATTGTCATTTGGCGGATTGTCGTTTGGCGAATTGTCGTACTTGCTGGATTGTCGTGTTGGCGGATTGTCGGAATACGGTAATAAGCACGGAAAATTTCAAATCTTTAATTATTTTGTGAGGTTGTCATCATTAAAGCGAAAATTAAATTGTAATTGTGCTGATCAATAAATATTATACAATATTTGAATTTCGATGTTAGTATCAAAGCACGCCTGAAATAGGATAAATAATTGTTAATATTTTAACTCAGTGACAACTCAACAATTTTATATAGAAAATATTAAAATGAGGAGCTTTATTTACAGTTAATTTTGACACTCGATTAAAGGTTAGAGTAAAATTTAATGAATATATTTTTGATTCATGACCATCTGTCCCTACTGAGTTATATTTTCGGAATTTCGTTGACTGATTGAGTTCTCGTTTAAATTTTATAGTGAATTTTTTTCGATTTATTTTTTTAATATAATTCGTCCCTAGCGAATTTTTCATAACGACGAGTGTTACTAAGTTTACATTTATATTTTATGTGAAAGTTTTTTTGGAATTTTGTTTACTGAGAAAGTTTTTGTTTAAATTTTGTATGAATTTTTTCTTCGATTCACTTTATTTTTTTAATTTTAATTTTTTGAAAATTATGAGAAATTTTTAAGTTAAAATCGATAAGGATAATATTTACTTTAAAGTGTTATTAAACATTTCAAAACTGAAGAAATATATAATTTGAAAATAAAACTTTGTGATTTTAATTGCTAAAAGCTAATTAGAATTTTGTGAAATTTTTAAATATAATTAATAATTTTTGGCATTTGAAATTTAAAAATATTTTTAATATAATTTAATGGCGTTTCAAAATAAAATAGAAATTCTGATTTTGTAAAATATTATGTCAGAAAAATTTAATGTAACCAGAACATGATTTTAAAAATGTCATTGAGAAAATCAAAATATATAATTTTATTCAGTCAATATATTATAAAAATTAGTAAGCGCCACTCAAACATTCATTTTACGATTTTTCTTGTTTTCAGGTAGGATAGAAAAAACTATAGATATTATCGATTCTTTAAACAAATTATAAAAGTATTATTATTCTTTAAAAAGTTTATAGATGCGATATTCAATGTATAGTCGTAGCTTAATTGTCATAATTTTGATTTGATAGTAAAAATGTTCAAAAAATGTTAAAAAATGTTATATTCCAGTCAAAACATTTCATTTATTTTATTAACAAAATGACATTGCGATTTTAACTAAAACTTGTTAGCAAATGTTTTTACCTTTCTATTCCTCCACGAATGCAGTTAGTTCATTTAACCAAATTTTTCAACAAATGGAGACATTATCCTTTTGTGTATGTCACTATCAGATACTTTCTTGAACTTTGTTTAAGTTGTTTATAAAATATAAATGTCCCTATATTTCTTTTGCATAAATTGCACTGTGGCCAGCCTTTAGTCAGGCTCAATTATTTTGGTCGGTAATTTCTTAAGTGATATTCTGTGTGACATTTTACAGACAGCAGTTTTCTTCGTGACTTAATAACAAAAAAAAGGTTGGAAATCACTTATTTAGATTTTCATGAAATTGAACAACTAAGAATGTTGAAAATTTACAACGGAAATTCCAATTATAACAAACTATTTTCAATGATTTGGTAAACATAATGAAGTTTTCCGGTTGGATCAAGGTTAAAAAGACCTACTCCATACTGGGTACGGAGAAGTTCTTGATCACTTAATGTGATAAAGGCGATAAGGGTTATACAATAATATGATTTAGTCAATTAATTAATTATCTTATGTATAAAAGTCATCTTAAATTAAAACTAATTAAAGTTAATTAAATTAATTAAAATAACCATTTAAATTTTGTATATCAATTTAAACTATAAAATCAATTAAAATTATTTAAAGTCAAAATGTTCATTAAAATCACAATTACAAATGCTTCAGTTGTTTGAATAGTAAAAACAAATTGTATGGATTTTGAATTTTGATATTTTAATGGAAGTTATCATGGAAGTAGACTTAAATTTAATTGCGCCCAACAATAAGAATGAATGGTATCAATATGAAATATAATATATAAATAGTAAAAATGATAAAGGAAAACTTCAGTGATTGTTAATTACCGGTTTTAGCCCGAATATAACGCGACAATTTTTAACATTTTATTTTTATTAAATTTTGGTTTAAATTAATTAAATTTATTGCCATGAATATAACCTATGTAATACTTCTAATTACCTAACCAAACGCTTATCTGATTGGTTTTCCCTTAATTTTAATTTTTCTATGAGTATTTTTTTTCTAAATTCGGGGTCGCGTTAATATTCGGGCTAATACGGTAGTTAATATCAGTGTAATATAATTTGGAGGTTCCTTGTCCTTGCTGAAAATTATTTATGTGACACAAATGTCAAAATTTTAAATGTATAAGTACCTGGACGAAATTAACAAACAAAACAGGCAATTAAAATAAAAACTATAACTTAGCATTCGGTAATTTTTGTTATTCGCATATTAAATTTATATTAATAAATTGATTTTATTTTATTTGGTTTTCTGAAAATTCAAAATTTTTGGGAAACTTTGGTGGCCTGGTTAACACCTTTATTTGTTTGTGACATTTTCTTTTTCAGGATTTTATCATTATTTGCTTATTATTTATGATGTGATCTGGATGCACTCATAATGCACTCATAGTGCACTCATAGTGCACTTAGGTCGCTGTTGTTAATTATTATAATATATTAGTCGAGATTTGAATGGAATTATTTATTTTTAATTTCTCTCAGACAAATCAACTAATAATAAACTGGATGAGAAAGACATCAGTTATCAAAACTTTAATCGAAATTTTTTTTCATTTATTCAAATAAGACTGAATTTTTAGATTAATGTCTATAATTACAAAAATTGATAATAATTGGTGATTATTATTTCATATATTTCTCGTTTATCATAAAGATCTCATTGACAATTATTTTCTTAGCTAAAAAA
>CAUHTR010007659.1:58496-84306 GCA_959609185.1 Schmidtea polychroa | reverse complement strand
ATTTATTTATATTTTAATTGAATAGTGTTTTATTTTAATTGGATTATACTTATTTTATTTTTTATTAGTAATATTTTAGTCAGAAAAGTTATTAACTATTAATTGACATCTAATCAAGCTTTAATCAAAATTTGTATTAAAAATAATCAGTAATAATAAATCAAATGTAAAATTACCGTATTTTCCCGCATATAACCCGCGGGTTATACCGAATTTTACGTATCCCACAGGGGGGTACGGGGTATATATGAGCGCGGGTTATATCAAACATTTTTTACAAGTATTTGTTATTTTACTATATTGCTTAATTTTTACACAAAACTTAAAAACTTGTGGGGTATCTGAGTATGACGGTTATCTGCGAATGCGGGTTATATGCGGGAAAATACGGTAGCTTAACTATTTGTTCCGATTTGCAACATATGCTCAATCATTGTATGTCCAAACTGTTTAAGTAGCAAGTAATTGTGTATCAATTAATAGTTAAATATAACTTTTTTTATAAATAGTGTGTTTTATTTATATATTGCTACCTATAAACAAAATAGAACTTATTTTTATGGGAGGCTCAGATAGACCCTTGAATAGTCATCGTGTAAAATTTATTTTGAGTAATAACCAAGGGTTAACACAAGAGATTAACATAATTGAATATTACAATTAATTATACAATGTTTTTGGTTTTAACTTTCTTGAGATTTCAAAAAAGATCATTTTGCTGTTTGTTTCGAAAATATTAGCGAAAATTTTATTTCACTTTTTCCATTAAACAGATTTACCGATGCTTCAGTCTGTATTTAATAATTGTTACAATTTTTCTTAATTTTAGCTTTCTTTTAGAATTTTTCTTTAAATATTTTTCTTAAATTCATAATTAACTAATCATTCTCCAACATTACCAACGCGATTATCTCGCCATGACATCGCGTGTTTGAAAATATTTCATTCGTATGTAATTATTCGGATACTGGAATTAGATTTGAATATTAAATTGAGGAAAGAAAAGCAAATGACAAATGTTTCATTAAGTCCTAATGTGAGACCTCGTGCCAAGTTTCAAAGTCAGAGTTTTCCTACAAAAAAAATATTATTAAAAAATTCAAATTAATTAACAACAAAAATGTTTCATTTCTCTAAAATTAGTTTAGCTATCATTTGGGACAAATGTTAATGTGTTCAATGAGAAATGGGTTTGGGAGATCGTCTAGACTTCTAGCACGTAATTGTTGCAGTTTTTACGGTTAATACTTTTGGAAATATTTTTCTTGCTTTCTGAATATATGGTTTTATTTTTATTTATTTTATTAAATTATCTACATTAATATATTCAAGCTTCCAATACAAGTTACTACAATATATTTCGACAGACTCACTCTCATCGTCAGGTAGGATTGAAATTCAAACTAAAGCAATCTAAATTGCTCTTTTTTAAACAAACTAATTCATTAATTTTTTTAATTATAATTGTGCTAAACATTCATAAACTTCTGTTTTCTCAATTCAAACTTTTAAAAGTTCTCAAAGTTTTAAAATTTTAAAACTTTCAAAATTCACAAAAGTTGAAATCAAACAACATTTCAATAAATTTTTCACAAAATTGTTTTTAGCTAATATTAATCAATTCCGTCAGTCGATAGTGATCAAGAACTTGAGAATGGAGGTGACAGACAGTCATTCCAATGTATGTGGCATTGCACCCATTACATAAATATTCATAATCAAGATCCGAACACCATCTAAGTAGGATTTGAAATCCACTAACAAACACGAAGTCTAAAAACAGGAATTAGAAAACACCTTACAACATTGAATACACAATTTCTTGTTCAAAATCTTTAGGCAAACTGTATAATACACAATTTCTTGTTCAAAATCTTTAGGCAAACTGTATAACATTCCAAATACAAAAATGTAAACCTAAACATAAAATTATGTTTACTGATTTAAATCAATTAATTTGAAAGTTATACTTTGTTTTTCCCAATACTCAATAGAAGCACTTTGAAAAAGATAGAAAATTAATGAAAAACTATAAATGATTGAATTGATATGTGTGATATAAATTGTGAAGTTGGTCTATCTTGGTTATGAATATTTATGTCATGGGTGCAATGTCACATATATTGGAGTGACTGTCTGTCATCTCCGTTCTCAAGTTCCAGATCACTATAGACTGAAGTAATTGATTAATATTAGTAAACACAATTTTGCGAAAATTTATTAAAATGTTTGATTTCAACTTTTGTGAATTTTGAAAGTTTTAAAAGTTTGAATTGAGAAAACAGAATTTTATGAATTTTTAGCAAAATTACATTTAAAACAATTAATGAATTAGTTTGTTTAAAGCAGTTTAGATTGATTTAGTTTTAATTTCAATTCTACCTGACGATGACAGTGATTTTGTCGAAATATATATATATATATATTGAATTATGCGTTTTTAGTCATATTTAAATCGATGCCATTATTTAGTGACTGTTATAATATATTTTTATTTATTATTATTTTATTAAATTAGGAACCCACACTTTGAATTGGGTAATGTTTATAAAATTTAGTTCGTTTTGAGTTATATTTTCATCTCCATCTACCTTCTTTCATTTAGGACTTTACAAAATGTCTATAGACATTTTGTAAAGTCCTAAATGAAAGAAAGGTAGATGGAGATGAAAATGATATAAGTAATCTTGAAAATAACTTGTCGATAGTGGATTCATTTATAAAATTATATTTCAAATAAATAACCATGTAAGCCCTATTCCGGTTATTCATAAAATGAAATATTTTGACCTAAAAAAGGTCCTGATTAATCCAATACCAAAATTAACACGGCTTTCATTCTCATTTTTTTCTAATTGAATTTTTCCTATTCATATCTTATTTTTCAAATATGTGTGTAATATTCAAACAAAAATTTTAAAAATTTAATTCAAAGACATTTAATTTTTAATATTCAATTCTAAAAAAATTATATTAGATGTTTGATTTCTTAAATTAATAATATCCATAATATTTCAAAAACAAAACTACATTTTTAAAAACAACCCAAAATCTTTCTTATTTAAACAATCTCCGTTTTTAGCTTTGATGATATTTTCGCACGCATGAGTTAATAATTGAATAGGGAATATTCATACACAAGCATTCAATAAATATTTTATATTTTAATTTTCAATCATTCTTAAATATATTTAATTTATTATTTTAATTTATAATTTTATTATCTACTTTAATTATATTATTTAAATCTATTTAAATTTGGAAATTAAATACTAATTCTATTTAATTACTTTCACAAATTATACAATTGCTTTTTGAATGTTTTAAATTTTGTTTATTCAACCTTGAGTTTGGTTATGGTTGGTTAAGATAAACTTTAAAATAACTTGCCAATAACGGAATCATTTATTGAAATATAATTTAGACTTTAAATCAAAATTATCTATTCTTAATGGCTCTTCTCGACTCGTCGACTAATAATAAAGGTGTCTGTTAAACACCCAGTGAATCGTACCCATAGATACTATAATTCAAAATTAATTTCATTGGTAGAATATTTTAAAGCTCTGAGCCAATCATATCGCTTCTTTTTGGATAAAAGTTGCACACTTGTAATGTTTCTTTTCTGGTATGAAGAGGTGTTAACATATTCCTTTAATCAGATATTTATATTTATAATATATTATGTAGCAGTATTTTCATTATAACAGTTTGGAAAGTGTAAAATCTTTTTAAATGATTTAAATGGTATAAATCAGAAATATTTTGTTTATTATTTCTATCACAAACCTTTATAAGATTTTACAAAAGAAATATTACAGCAGATTAATCTCATTTTCTTTCCATGATTTTTCTGAAGTTTTCACTAGATCTTCCTTACTATTTTTTGAAAAAATTATCCAAATCTATCATTGATAATCTTGACAGTCATGTCTAATACTGCTCCCGTAGAAACTTTAAGACATATTAAAAATATAAATTAGTTATTTAAGATGTAAATTTTAAAGAATGAAACTTTTATTTGTGTTGTGATTTTGTAAGAGGAGTTATTTCTCTTGGGTCTGGATCTGTCGGTTTGCGAATGAAGATAAATAAACCTTGAAAATGGTAATTTTGATATCATTGAAGCATATTCTTCAGGACAAGGATTTTTTATATTAATCATTGTATTCAGTTTGCCATAACGAGGAAATCCTTCAATAACAAGATTCAGTAAAAACAGCATAAACAACGCTCCGGAAATTTGAATGAAAATCACGTCATTCGATGATGACTTTTTAGAATATTCGATAATTTTACTGTAGAATCTTATCAAATATGCGATTGTGCCTGTGAATCAAAATATAAAAAGAATCTATCACATGGGATTAAATGTGCGCCGTCTGATTTCTGTTTGTACAATAAAAAGAAACAGTGCTGTGCTCAAACAACCATATGATAGCAAATAAAAGCCTTCTCTGTCCTAAAGAGAATTTACCTTCATTGAATCCAATTCAAGAACTAGGAAAATTAACAAAATCATTGTAAATTGTGAACTCAATTTGAATATTAGAAAAATATCAAATTGCATTCAAATAATAGGACGACAATTGTAAAATCCAAAAATCAGAAATATTGAAAACAAAATTAGAAGATTCTTTTTTGAGAATTTCAATTTCGACAAAGCGTAGTAAATTATAAAACTCCAAATAAAAAAATTACAAAAGATATATTTAAATCTAACAACCAATTTTTAATTCTAACATGAATTATACAAATATTTCATTTTTCCAAATATTTCATTTTTAACAAAAACGTTTTTTGAATTTTTATTTCATAACAAAAAACTACCCGTGAAAAATCACCATAATTTGCTATTTACTTTCTGTGCTTTTTTTACTAGTATAAATTTGAAAAATTAATTCTTTCACCATATGACTCAGGTATTGAAGGTTCTTCAGTGATATTTCAAAGTTTTTATATTAAATTTTCATTGTCACTCAATCTTTGTGATAAGTTATAAGTGCTTTGTTTCGCTTATTTAATGTCTTTATGTGAATGACTAGAACTTGTATAAGAGGGGTAATTATGAAGTTGATGTAAGTATGTTATATCAGTTGCCTTCGACTTCCATTCGATTGCTATCTCTTACAGGATTTGGTTCTTAGGTTTTGTTTGTCAAATATTTTCTGTCTATGATCCAGAATCTTTGAAAATTACTAAAGTGCTTTTGGTGTAGAGAAGCAAAATACACCATTAAAATGTTATTTTTAAAGAATGCGCCATTCAAACATTTGTTTTACGATATATTTCGACAGTTTTCCTGTCATCATTAGGTAGGATTTAATAACTATATAAATTATAGATTTTGAACAAATTTATTAATTATATCAAATTTTCAATAAAAATATTTTATTCTTTAAAAATTATAAAAATTATAATTCAAATATTAACTTATTTTTTAAATTATAACAATCGGAAGTAAAATTTTAAAATATTGAAATTCAAATTTATTCAATTTAGTAATTTAATAAATATTTAATTTAACAACAACAATTCATACATATAATATACAAAACACTATTTAAGAACATTTAAAACACAAGTATTCACTGCATTTTGCAAGTTAATTTTCGGATACAATAACGCTTAACAAATTACACGTTCTCAATAATTTTTGAAATTTTTTAATAAAATTCTTAAATCAGACATACCTATTTGTTACTTACAGCCTTTATTGTGCTCATTAATATTGGCATATGCCTTCGGTCTATAATACTCTGGAGCTTATATACAGAGATGACGGGAAGTCTTTCCAATGTATATGGCATTGCACCCATAACATGATGACAGGCAAAACTGTCGAAATATTTCGTAAAACGAATCTTCTAGTGGCGTTTTCTTGAAATTAAATTGTTGCCATGAATGTTTAACTTTTTATTTTTAACTTTAATAATTATTTTTTTTAATATGAATACCTCTATAATGATATATATGTATGTGTGTATGATATAATTTTCTTTAGGTTATATAATTTAATTGTAATGCTAATAAACATGTCACAGTTTGGGAAAGTGGGGAAAGCTTGTTAATTTGCTGTTTGATTTTCCAATTCGTAAAATATTCTATTCAAATCCCAGTCCTATTGCAACAATTTCCGCATTCTTAGTTCTTAATTTTTAACAACTGCTCTCAGTTGTTTTGTTTAAAACGAATAAATTAATATTCCTAATGGACTGGGATCACATAGAAAATATATAACTAAAATTCTCCATTGGCATGGAGACATAAAAATTTCTGACACGAGAAAATAACAAAAGGTAAATTTTCCCATTATTGACCCTATTTTTTTGTAAGACCAGCCGATGGAAACATTCTTAGATATGTAAATACAATTTTAATTAAGTATTTGTATTTTTATAATTCTTGTAATGGGAAATATTTTACTGCTTCAATTCATTTGCTAAAGTCGCCCGTTTAAAAATAAAAATTTTCATATTCCAAGTGTGAAGAGTTTCTAATTGACGAAAATTTTAGAATTTAAGTAAATTTAAAATAAGTTTGTATTTAAAATTAAAAATATTTTTCTGGGGAAATTTTACTAATTGATAATGTACAAAATTTAAAGACCAAATATAATCAGAGCCAATTTAAATTTATATTTTTTAAAAAATTTTTCTGCACGAATATTTTGTTTAGTTATGTAAAATTTCTCCTGTTTATTTCGTTGATATCGAAAATTCAAATTTCTTAAATGTTTGTTTGAATAATAGTTGGTTTAACCGCATTATCAAACAGTGTTTCTCAACCACCGATCCGTGAAAACCATAAAAATACAAGTCAGGAGAAAGGAAAACTGCGTATTTGTATGTGATTAGTGATGAATTGCTCAATGTAGTTTACAGTTTTTTTAAACAAAGAGTTTATTTTAATAAAAATAATATTATCAATGATTCGCGTAAAAACCAGATATTTTGCGGTCCGTTTTGAATTTTGGGTTGAGAAACACTGCTATTTAGTTTGATTAAATAATATTGAAAAATTCAATGTAATTGCTAAAATAATAATAATAATAATAATAATAATAATAATATTCATGAGTTTTTATTGTAGAAAAATTAATAAAGATAACTGAATAAATATTCACATAAATACATTTAATTTTATTTAATTTTGTAAAGTAATACGATATTTAATTTTAATTACATTTAAGAATTTTATTTTTTTTAATATCCAGCCGTTATAAATGAAAGTGGATTAAGTCGATCTTTCGGCTATTATATACAATAGTATAACAATAATAAAAAAATAAAAAATATTAAATCTTAAAATTATTGTTATATTAAATAGCAAACTTCTTTACATACTATTAAATTTTAACTAAAACTAAATTCAGAAATTAATTCAACTACGCTCCATGAATATGTTATAGTTAAAGCATAAGCTTAGACAATGTATATGTTACAATGAATTTGTATTACCAGTGAGAATATATTTTCACTAACGTTTCAGTGAATTCATATCCAAATACCTTTTCACCAGTGGAAACCTTGAGAGTATAAAAATGTATAGTATTAGACGAAGACAGATCGTCGGTAATCCGTGGAATAAAGCAGCAAGGTCGTTGTTATTCAAAATAGAGAGGTTAGCGTCGATGATGGAGAAGTTTAGTCGTGATGAGAAGCGAATTTAAGTCTGGCCGCGCTAGGGAGGCGACGAAGCGAATAAAATTGACAGTTGGTAGGGCGACACATCGACACTTAGGGCCAAATATTTCCACGCGGCTTGTCAATGAATACAAACTCACTAAATGTAACCAGTGAATTTGTATCTTCATTGTTAGATATACATTCACTGACCGGCTTAGCGAAAATATATTTTCACCAGTGAAAATATATTCTCATTGGTAATACAAATTCACTGTAACATATACATTAACTAGTTAAAGTTTACATTACAGTTAAAGTTTTAAATTCAGTTAAAGTACACATTCACTAGTAAATTTTTTACTAGTAAAATATTTAGACAATAATAAAATAATAATAAAATGTTATATTACATCTAGATAGTATGCTGTATTGCAACATGGCATACTAGAATAACATTTATGTATTTTATTAGAGAATATATACATTATCTAGTTCAGCTATGTCCAACCATTCTATAATTTTGTGCGGCCCGTTTTGTATAAATATTTATTGTAATGAAATATCAAATATAAATTTTTATTGTAGTAAAATATCACATGTGCGTTCAAAATTTTTTTTAATGTGTATTTTTTTATTTTTTTTTCAAAAAAACGGTTACTTTTAAGATTTTTTTTTTTAGTTTTAACTATCATGCATAAAATGGTTGCTATGATTACAAGTAAAAAATTGTTTAAAAAATCATTATTATTTCATTTATAATCAAATATCATTGAGTAAATTATTTTTAATTTATTTTAATCTTAGTCTTTTATTAAGGACTTTCTATCCATTATGTCTGATAAGAATAAAAAAAGAAAATTTGAAGATGAAAACAGACAATTTCAAATTGAATGGGAAAATTTATATTTTTACACGCAGGTGAAGGAAAACGCTATATGTTTAATTTGTCGTCAATCTACCTCAATATTAAAATCATATAATTTGAGACGACATTTTGAACAAAAACATGATGATTATAAAAAATATACTAAAGACGAACGAAAAGTGAAATTAGATACACTTAAAGCAAATCTGAATGCAGAACGAAATATATTTCATAAACAACAATTCAATCTAATGCCATCGTTAATGCCAGCATGCGAATATCACACATTATTGGGAAAAAAATGAAGCCCTTTTCAGATGGTCAATACATCAAAGAATGCCTTATTGCTGCAGTTGAAGAAATTATTCCAGAAAAAGTTAAGATTTTTGGTCAAATTAGTCTATCACATCAAACTGTATCACGAAGAATTGATAACATTTCAACTGATATTTGTTCTACGCTGGACATGGTTTCTAAAGAGTTTGTTTATTTCTCACTGGCTTTGGATAAAACAACAGATATTAAAGACACTGCACAACTTGCTATTTTTATTCGAGGTGTTAATAGTGAAATGAGTGTAACTGAAGAACTTCTGGATGTTATGAGTTTGAAAGGCACAACTACCGGAAAAAATATACAGGAAGCTGTCGTAAAATGCACACATGATCATGGTCTTAATTTAGCAAACCTAATTGGAATCACCACAGATGGTGCAGCCTCAATGATCGGTAAAAATATTGGAGCCGTAAAATTAATTCTTGATTATAGAAATGTCATGGAAAAAGCTTCATTATCTCCTGACCTTTTTATTTGTCACTGTTTTTTACACCTTGAGAATTTATGTGCGCAAGTATTTGATATGAACCACGTGATGTCAGTAGTTATTAAAACAGTTAACGCAATAAAAAATAATTCCTTGAAATATCGTCAGTTTCAAGATTACCTTCAAGAACTAGAATCTGAGTACAGTGATTTGCTTTTTTATGCGAAAATTCGCTGGTTAAGTCGTGGGAAAGGTTTAGAAAGATTTTGGAATTTGAGAGAAGAGATTGGAATTTTTATGAATGAAAATGACCAAAATGTTCTTGAATTATATGATGAGCAGTGGCTTTTGGATTTATGTTTCCTTACAGATATTACTATGAAATTAAACGAACTAAATAGGCAGCTTCAAGGTGAAAACAAGTTGATCACAGACTGTTATGGAAATATAAAAGCATTCATAACAAAACTGAAACTTTATGAAAGTCAATTAAAATCAAAAAATTCTGTCCACTTTCCATTATTACATATATTTAATTGTGACAAAAAAGATTTTTCTAAATATGCACAAGAAATTACCAATTTACTACAAGAATTTCAGGAGAGATTTTCATATTTAAAGAAATATGAGAATATATTTAATATTTTCCTATGTCCATTTGACATTGTTGTGGAATCAGCTCCAACAAATTTGCAAATGGAGTTAATAGATCTCCAGTCATCTTCTGAATTAAAATATATGTTTGAAGCCAATGATAAAGTTCAGTTTTATAAAAAATACATATGCAATGATAAATATCCTAATCTAAGAAAACTAGCGATAAGCGTTACAGCTGCAATGGGAACCACGTATCTTTGGGAATCTATATTTTTCAAAATTAAAGATTGTTAAATGTAAAAGTCGTAATAGATTAACTGATGAAAATTTAAAAGACCAATTACGATGTGCAACTTCGAAAATACCTGTGGACATAAAAAAATTATCTGAAAAAATTGAAAAACAAGTTTCACATTAAGTAATATGTATGTATATGTAAAATATAATTTAGTTTGTATAAATTTTTTATAATAAATAAATACGTGCGGCCCACATTATATTTTTATTTTTTATTTTGGCCCAGTAACCAATTTCGGTTGGACACCACTGATCTAGTTAATGTGTACATTGTCTAAGTTTATACTTTAACTGTAACAAATATATCATAACTACCTAACACATTTTTCTATACATATACTCATCAAAACAGCTTTGTAAATGTTTTCTCTTACCATTCATTACTTAGAGTTCTTTTTGGCAGCAACCCGACAAGCCTCAATATTATTTGCATGCACACCGCTAATAGGATATTTGAAAAAAGACCGTGATTTACAATTCGGTGAGTATATTTTCAGTGGTGGGATTCAGCCGGTTCGCACCGGTTCGTGCGAACCGTTTCCTAAAAGTTTTTGGGTTCGCAAAACCGGCAGTGTTTACCAACAATTTAGCATGAAACAAAAAGTAAATAATCGCATATGAAATTCAAAAACTATCAAAAAAAATAAAAAATTAACAATTGCATAGGAAATTCAAAAATTTTCAAAAAAAAAAGTAAACAATCGAATACGAAATTCAAAAAGTTTACCGAAGTATGCTTTACCAAAAATTTATGATTTGAATTTATGATTTTAAAAAGTTTTCGTGAGTGTGATTTAAATTTGTTTTATATTTTTCCAGTTTTCTTTAGGTAGTGTTTGTGACAACAAATTGTATTAAAATTGTAAGTATATAATAATAAATAGTTATTGTTAAATTAATTTTATTGGAAAACAATTGACTTTAAATTTATGTTAAATTGTGTTAGTTTTACTTAATTATATGTTAAATTTCTCGGTATTATTTTAGCCATCATGAAGCGCGGTGGACAACCAGTTTTGTCTGATTTTTTTCTAAAGAAAGTGAAGCCTGGTCAAGATATGACGCCAATAACAAACGGGGAATTAAGTAATATTATACAAACAGTAGAAGCAGAATCGCCACATTCAGCTAATACTGTGCAAATCAATGATGAAGTAAAACACAATCTCCCAGATTGCTGGAAGCCCTTGCAATTTCAAGATTTTCAGAAGAAATATGATGGATTATTAGTTCGAAATAAAAAATTGGGTTGTAATTATTGCGCGCAAATAGATTCAATAAAAGCGAAGGGAATTCATGTATTAGTTGAATGGAAAAGCTGCAATATTGAAGCATCTAGAAAAAATAAAACCATTCAACAAGCATCTCTCCGAAAAAAAATGAATGAACACTTTTCATCTAAGGCTCACCAAGTTAGTGTACAGCAGTTAAAAGATCGTTCACAAGACGTAATTTTGCAATGTTTCGATAAAGGTAATGAAAAATACGTCGATTCTACATGCAAAATCTTTAATACTGTTTACAGTATAGCAAAAAGATGCAGACCATTTTCTGATATTCAAAATGAGATTGAACTACAAGTTAAAAATGGATTGAGCATGGGAGTGGGACTCCATTCTCGCAAAACTGCAGTTAAAATTATTGATCCCATTGCATCAGAAATAAAAAAGGAAATATTTTGCAAAATAATCGCAAAGGATTTGAAAATTTGCATCATAATCGATGAAGCCTCGACTATATCTAGTAAATCTGTACTAATAATTTATTTAAAAGTTGAAGATTCTGATGTGCCACCAACAATATTTCTAGATTTAGTTGAATTGGAAGCACAAGATGCTGAAACCATACACACGACCATGTTACAGAGTATATATAAAGTTGGATTCGATATAAATTATTTGAAATCACATTTGATTACATTTTGTTCTGATGGTGCAAGTGTAATGCTTGGTCTTAAATCAGGTGTCAGCTCAAGACTTTCAAAAGATTTCCCTGGCACAATTATTTGTCATTGTTTAAGCCATCGTCTGCAATTGGTTTTAGATGATTCTATTGACACAATAAAACAAATAAATCATTTCAAGATATTTATTGATAAAATATACGTGATTTTTCATAAATCAAATAAAAATCAGTTATAACTTAAGAATATTTCTGAAGAACTTGGGCTAGAAATTATAAAGATTGGCAGAGTTTTAGGACCTAGATGGGCCGCTTGCAGCAGTTGCTGTCTGGAGGGATTATCCAGCTTTATATAAATATTTTGTTTCTAATACGAAATATTCAGGAATGGCTAATCGACTTCGCAATAAATTCTTTTTACAAGATTTAGCAATAATGATTGATATTTTGCAAGAAATTTCATATGTTTCAAACGCTCTTCAAGCTAGAAATTTAAATATTTTGCGAGCCCAAAATTTAATAAGAAGATCCATGTTGGCCATTAAAATGATTAAAGAAAATAAAGGTATATATGAAAAGAAAGTGAATGAAGTCATCAATTCAGATGCTTTTAAAGATATTAATTTTATAGAGCATACAATTTACAGTAGACTCCCTCGCCAAAAACTATTGGACGCAGTAATTGCTAATATGAGAACAAGACTAATGGATGATGATGACCATTTATTGGCAACAAAAGTACGAAAAATGATACCAATAAACTTTTTGAAGTTATTAGCGTTCTGGAGCATGATTCTTGGAACATCGATGAGATTGTGGTTCCATGGATAGCCGCAGAAGAGAAATTGGTCGGATTCACAAATATTTTTAAATACAACATCGACGTAAATGACTTCCGTGACTTTTTGGAAAATGTTATAAGCAATCGCGAAATTTTTGTCATTCCAAAATCAATACAAAGAGCAAAAAACATTATCAATACTGTAGAGATTAGTTCTGCGGAAGCAGAAAGAGGGTTTTCTACAATGAATCTAATATATTCCGAAAAAAGAAACCGTTTAATTGTTCAAAATGTTGCTAATCTCATGGTAATAAATTTAATTGGCATTCCTTTGGACATATGGAACCTTGAACGATTTGTTAAAACTTGGTTGAGGAAGAATCACTCTGCAGATGACAACAGAGTAAAAAAACCTGCACCAATAAACTATAATCATAATCAAATTTCAATTTGGAAATATTTGAAATAATTTTAAACACTTTATATATATATAAATAATAACTATCCTGTTTCTATTACCTTTTTTTAACTGTTTTAATTTAAAATAATATATGAAATTAAATAATGAATTGAAATAAAAACGATTACAAATTTTTGATTTTTTTTTACTGCCGAACCGGTTCTCAATTGTTTTCCGGATGCGAACCGGTTGTTAAATATTTTGAATCCCACCACTGTATATCGTCCTAACATTACTAGCATAGAACTCCGAGGAATGGGATAGGGCCAATTAATTAATGATTCGGAATCGTTTACAATGCTGTACAAGTCTAGCAAATCCATGACCATTTTAAATTGTTAAAATTATTATAATTATTATTATACCTAATGAATTTAAATCCAATTAAAAGTGGGATTACTTTTGTACATAATAGCCCATCTTTCTTCATTTCGAGATATTTAAGGTTTTGCGATTTACAATATTTAAGAATAATTTTTTTTGTAATTATGGAGTTATGATGCTGTATGACTTTTTTTATTATAAATTTAAAGAGAAAACATTTATGTTTATCTGAATCTATCTTTTACTAATATTTTTCAAAATTGTACTTACCGTATATACTCGTTTTTAAGCCGACCTTTTTTGGAAAAAAATTGGTGAAAAAAGTGAAGGGGTCGGCTTACAAGAGGGTCATAGTAGATTAATATGATTTTCGGCATGTAAATTGAATATTGGTATTTTAATTTTAGATCGTCGAGGTCCTACGTAGCAAAAAAACCTATAAGATTCTAAAGCACCATCTTAAGCTATACAAAAGCTATACTATGCAAGAATGACTTCGACTTTCTATGTCATTTAATTCTCTTTGGTCTTCAACCTGATGTAAACAAAAATGAACATGTTTTAAAACTTAAATAAGAAATGTGTAACATTTTGTTTTTTACCGTCAAATTATTTTTTGGGTTGGCTTACGAATGGGTCATACACTTTTTATACTTTTTCTTTCAAAATAATACGGTTCGGTTTATGAATGAACGGGCTATAGAACTATAAGCCATTTTCATTTATAATATATTTATAAATATAAGTTCATAATAATAATTATTTATTATTTATACAATTTACAGAGAGGGAGTATTTATTATTTCCTAATTTATCTATTACTTTGTTTTCCTATAGATCTATCAATAACGGGAGCTATCAACTCCGTAACGGCGATGGAAGTTAGCAATATCGCATCGCCCATCCAACGGTTCGTTTGTGTTTCAACAGAGAAATTATCCTCAAATAATTCATCTTTTGATCATTGACAATTTATATAATGAAAGATTTTGTCTTTTAGTTTTGAAATATTTGCATCAATAATCACATATCATTTATATTTATATTTCTTTTCTATTTCTTTTTCACTTCTTTTTGTCCTAGATGACAATCGGTCATTATATATTTGTGTCTCATTTCCATGGAGTTTCTTGATCATTTCTAGGGAATCCAGAGAGCCGGAATTGTTCTAACCGGATTTCAACGATTTTCATAAAAATGTTTTTGTTAAGGTTTAACAATAAAAAAATTCGATAAAAATTGTGCAAACATGAAAATTTAACAAAAATATACACGTGTATTCATAAAATTAAATTTTTTTTCATCGTTTCATTTTTGTTTCTGTACTTTTTATTTCGTGCTTTTATTTCGTACTTTTATTGTCAGTCATTTATATTAATTTTTCAAAAAAATAATATATTTTTAAAAAATCAATACGTTCAGCTTTGGAACATTTCATATGGTTGTGAAGGTTTGATATGGAATTCCTAGCTATTGATGATCATTTACGAACAATTCCGTCAATGTTTCACATTTTAAGAGTGCATCAAGCTTTGGTTATTTCATTGTGGCGCTGAAGTCGGAGTCTACTCGGCATTGGTTTTGATGACCATTGTTTTCATAGAAGTGATAAGCACAGAGGGGTTTGAATCCTTGCATTTGAGCACAGCATTATAGGTATTACATTTCGCTTTGTCACCCGTTTCTTTTGAAAAATAATTCTAGGCAACTGACATTCGTTTTGGTCAATTGTTGTTTTGGACAAAAATGGTAATTAAAAGAAATTAAAAAATAAGTAGATCAATTTAGTGAGTTAAAACAAACTTTTGTCTTACAATTTATAAGTACAGGATAAATTCACTTCATAGGCTTATTTAATAATTAATTCTTAAATATAAAAACATGGCTATAGTAAAATATTGGAAGAATTAAATATGTAAATATGAAAATGTAATTGTAATTTTATGTATATTACAACCAAATCCACTTGAAAAAGCATTGCCGGCAATTCGTGAATATCAAAAACATCAATATAAATTTACTGATTCATAGTCAGGCTTTTTAATAAATACAATGGAAAAGAAATCAATGGTGAAATTTGAACTTTTTTTCAATATAATGTAATAATTGCTTGGTTTTTTAACTTCCAATGCAGACCAGTGAGTTTAAAACATCTAATTAATTGTTTTAATTAATTAAAAATGTTATTACTTCTTTTAGCTGATATAGACGAACATCTAACAACAGAATTATTTTAATTGATAGATTTTAAAGAGATTAAATTCGGATTAGTAATTAAATTAAGAAAATAAAAATTGAAAATGAAAAATTGGTGAAAAAATAGACTCATTTAAATTTAAAAATAATTTAAATAAAATTTTCAATTTCTTCAAAATTTGTAATTATTTCAGTGAGACCTTTTTTTATTTGCAGCTTTGATTTTTCATCTCGTAAAATGAAGCTGATAAATTTAGCATTCGTCAACGTTACCATTTTCGCTTTGAATGGTCCATGTTAACCAATAGACTGAAACATTTTATTTGTGACCACTATCCTTAATCTCGCCTTTGAATTTTCCAATGACATAGTTGATTTGTCCCTGTTTAATGGATGATCTGCTGTAGAAATGAAATATATTCAATTAAGTAAGCCTCAACCATTGTAAACAAAACTTTCGAAATTGTTATATTTGTGCATTCCAGTAAGAAAGAGTCTGTATTCTAGCAAAAATATTGATTGCGTCATTCCACTTATTGATGCACATAAAATTTTTTTTTCATAAATTCAATTATTTTGATAATTATTAGTATTATTTAATAAATTCTGATTAAAATTTAAACTGAAATTCGTTCATGTTTTGCAACATTTATGATTTTCCAGGAGATGTTTGTTAAGGTAAAACTGGAGAATTTAGATTTGGATGAAGTTCTAGGTATTTTGACTGTCGTTTTAATAGGATTACTTACGAATCTAAGTTTCAAGACCTCTCATCTTGATGGAAGGGTTTGTGTATTGACGGTTTGATAACTTTCATTTTAATTTAGTGATTCTCATTTATGATAAGGTGATGATACAGGAGTGAAGGGTTCTGTCGTTGAAAGGTTTTTTTACAAATTTAGGTATAGCTAGTTCGCATATTGATGAAATTATTTAGGAATTTAGGAATGAGTCGCTCTCATTTGGATAGAGTTAGCATGAATTTAAGATTGGATGACTCTCATCAGATGAAAACCTTTAGGTATTTAAGATGTAACAATTATCGTTTTCGGATGTAATCATTTATGTATTCGAGAGTTAATGATTCTCATTTATGCATTCTAGTAATTTTAATTCTAGTAATTATTTAAAGTATGATATCATTTTATGATAATTATTTATAAAATCTGTTATTAAACGATCGAGGTGATTTCGACAAGCAATGAATTATGAAATGCATAGAAGTGTAATAAAATGCTGCAAAGTATATGGAAAGTAAAAAGACGCAGAGAGGAGAGGACACTTCGCCAACCAAGGGTCAATTGTCGGTCAATTGTCACTAAAATTATTAACGCTATTATTATTATTATTATTATTATTATTATTATTATTATTATTATTATTATCATCATCATCATCATCATCATCGTCATCATCTTTTTTACTAGTAAGGTGATCGCATTAGTTTACTTGCTATTATATTTGTTATTTAAACTTTTTCACTATTGCGCTGTATGCTCTTGTTTGATGATCAAAGTAGGCTTTTATGTATGTTTGCCCTAACAAGCGATTATAGAACTAAGTCGAAAAGATTTAGAGTCAATATTTATAGTGAAAAGCGCAGATCTAGTTTCCACATGCTTCCAAATACCTCAACAATCTTCTTTCAATACCAATTCTTAATTAGTAATTAAGAAATAATAATATTTTAGTCACGCACATATATAAAAAAAGTTGTAAATTATAATCCTATTACCGTATATACTCGCGTATAAGTCGAGTAAATTTTAAGAGGTTTTTAAATCCTAAATTGGAAACCCGCTTATAAGTCGAAGTAACAAAAATAAAAAAAAGGTTTAATGATTTCATTATAAATTAATTTGTACGTTTTTTGACCCGCGTATAAATCGAAGTGGCTATTTTGACTTGAAAATTTAACGTAAATTTCTGGACTTATACTCGAGTATATACGGTATATATTAATATCAGATGTTAATAATATATAATAGCAGCTGGAAAATAAATAAATTAAAAATTAAGCATAGAAATTTAATATAAATAGGCAGCGTAATTAGTATTTTCACCCGTAAAATCAGAGTCATATATGTACTGAAAATTTTGGAAGGAAATCTTCAAAGCTGTAAGTTCTAATAGAATTTCTGTCAACTAAACACAACTTTTCATCATACACCTGCACAACAGGCACCTACTGTCATTCAAACAAAAAACGCACATTTATCCAGATTCATTTGTCAAGAATTTGTCAAGTAACGTTGTTAAAATTTTAGCGGGCAATTTTTGTTAATAAATTTTTCATAAAGTAGTTGTCTTCATTTTATTTGTTGGGTTATTGAGTTGGTGATAAATTTAAATGTTACTCTGACTCCAAACGTGTCTTTATACGATTTACAAATAACACTTGACAACAGAAATCTTTATTGATAATCACAAGTAAACTTTCTCTTTACATTGACAATCAATTCAACACCCTGCTTGGTGACTATACAATGCTTATTACAACACTCGGTGAGGAATAGCACTTGCGTATAATACCGGATTAAAGATCACAAAGTACTGGTTGGTTTATCAACTGGGACTTTGAACTGGATGTTTTCTTTGACCTTCTTCACAACTTTATTCAAATACTCAAATAACTTTTCGTTTTATTTTTCAATAATTCTTTTATTCAAATCTTCTCCAACAATTATTCTTCACAAATCGTTTTTCAATAACGTTTGTTCGACTCTGTCAAGTTTTCTCTCTATTCTAGTCTCACTTTTGTCTCAATTTGTCTCACACGTTTCGTTTCAATTTGCGTCACTCTTTGTATCTAATTTCGTCTGATTTTGTCTCTGCTAGTTTCTCTTTATATAGTTTGCTTATATTGTGGTACTCAAGATAATCAAGTGTTTTTCCACTTTCTTTTTCCTGACTTTCCCGACTGTTCCATTTTTATCTCTGACGGCTGTCAAGTTATTTTTCCTTTTTCCTTTTTTGTTTAACTACCTTTTCCCAGCAATTCTGCTATCACTGACAAGCTGTCGAGATAAGAGTATTGTTTTTTTCCTATTTGCCCAATTTCGAAATTCCTTTTCCTTTTTGTACTAATTAAATTGTACTGACCTTGGTTTTTATTTTCATGTTTGATTTCTTTTGTTTCCTTCCCCCTTCTAATTTCTCATTTCTTTTTGCTTCCGTTTTCTTTTCTGAGTTCCCATAGATCGTCCCGTTTTTCATGACGATCTTCCTCCAGGTAATTTTATTTATTTATTTATAAATTTTTGTTTAGGTATCCTCAACATATTCATGTATACAAAGTAAGAATCGCCAGTGGAATATAGTTGAGATCTCACCCCATCGGCGGAGATCTCAACACTCATTAGAAATTTTATGCGTCATTGCTATTATATATTTAATGAACCTAATATTATGATTAGTATAAATGGCAGTATCATTGCCAAAATTGCAAATTATATAGACAGCGTGAAAGCACTAAAACCCAACATCACTCTTTAATAAATCCATTGCAGTGGACCCTCAAATGAAGAAATTCCGACGTGAAATGACCCGTTATGCGGATAAAACAATCCGTCTGGCAGATCACCGAGCTGAATTACTTGTAAAACTGTAAAGGCGAATGGAATCCACGTGGTTCTTCTGGAATGCATGGCAACCTGGGACGAAAGAATCGAGCAGCAGAAAACCTTAATGTTACAATCAGAAGCTTGGCTCAACAGTTGGTCAATTCGAGGGTTGAAATTTATGTAGATGCCGGGGTCGGAAATCAACCGACATACACGTTATAAGAGTTATTTCCGGATATCTAAGCCCTCGTGAACAATCAAACCGTGATTGTGGCTCAAGTAAGCATAAAGTCAACAAAGCATCATCCCGGGGAAATACAAGAGACAAAGAAACCAACATTGGAAGGCTGCACTAACAGCTAACTATGCGAGAGACTCCACTGACCGTTAAAACCATTTAATTTGGTTTAATATAATTTTGCTATTATATGATTTGGCTAATTTTAAATTTGTCACGATTAATTTAAATCACAACTATAGTCTTGAGTTTTGTTTATTAATGAAATGCATTTCGAATGACAATTTCGAATACGTCAGAGAAGACAAAGACACCGTTTAGGTAATGATGGTATTATAAGTGACCAATGAAAGAGATGGGCACTGTCCTTTTTATGGTAAGCTCGTGAAGCCATGAGCGCGTTAAAGCATTAGCAGTCCTTGAAATTACCTATTGCTAACGGCGACTCACTAGAATGCAGTGCCAACAATAGTTATTGCGTAGTTGCAAATGGAAAATAGAAGGGATATGTATTGGGAAAGCAAAGAAGGGATAAAAGTGAATATGATTATGGTAAATTTTTTCAAGTCGTAATCAACGTTTCTTCTAAGCTGAGCGTGTGCACGGTCACTCAGCTATTATAAGCTAGCGCGTCTTCAAAAAATCACCAGACCTAACAATAGTTTTACTATTTGAATTTAATTTGAATTTTCTAAAATATAAACAGAAATGATATTAAAAAGTAACGTCAACTATGAATGTTAAACCACCAGTTTTGTATCCGTTTAAAAATGATCCTAAACTTGCACATTTGGGGATTTGGCTGGTTCAGGCTTTTGGTTTTCCACACAGACCCTTTCGTATTGAAGAGAACGTTGGTTGTAATCCACCACAACTGGCAAATAGAAATTAGTTTGAATTATATTTATTTATGTTTTTATTTCATTTGGAAATGTATATTATTTTCTAAATTGATTGAAATTTAATAATTATTTTCAATTATGGAAACTTTCGTTTTATTAATGAGAACTTTATAGTGTAAAGTGTTAGTATACTTTATTTTAAATAGTATGTTTTGAATTTTATAAAATAACATCAGAACCTTTTTGAAATAATTTTACAGAATCTAGAAATAATACAAATCATAGTTTTAAAATTTATAGTTTTAAATTTCTTTTGTAGTCAATATTTAAGCGTCCAATATTGTTTAAATATTCAAACTATTTTTTAAATTTCTCGTTTTTACATTTATGTCTCGTTGGTTTGAACATCCTGTAAGTATTAAAAATTATTAAATTAAATATAATTTTTAAAATAGAGCACAAATAAAACTCTTGAAGGAGATCAAGTTTTAAATGTTTTATCATTCTTAAACGAAGCCAAAAAATTTTTTAATAATCATTACGGTGACCCGAATTCTAACGTGTCACCTCTTGATGATATTTTAAAGCTATGGCCTGTAAAAACTAATGTGAAAAAAGAGTGGTTACGTAGAGTGCTTGATAATGGTCCAATGACTGATAAGATTCAGTCAATGGGAATAGTTATTTCTGAATTTCCAATGTATTCATTATATTATATAGATCATTTGATATCATTAGTAAATCTGAATAAAAAGCGTTTTGCGATAACATCATCAGGTATATTGTAACAAAATTTCAACTAGAACTCATTTCAATTATTAGAATTATTAACCACCATATTTGATAAATATTTATTACCTAAAACAAGACCATTAATTAATTTTAACGAAAGACCACTAAAAATGATGAATGAAATGAAAATCAAAGACGGAAAAGATAATAAAGGAATTTCTAAAAGAGACAGAATTTTGTCATTTTGGTATTTTGAAGAACAATTGAAAACTCGATACGTTCGATTTCTAAAAGCTTTAGAGGTATTTTTTTATTTTGATTATAGACTAAAAAAATATGAAAATTTATATTTAAATCAATATTATTTGAATAATTAATATATTCTATAATTATTATTTAATTATAACTCGAAGAATGGAAATATTTTTTATTTGTCATTTATTAATTTCCAAACGTTTTGGTTAGTCAAGTGAATGTTGCCTTGTAAATAGGACGAATTCAGCTGATGGGGTGAATTCGTCGGTTTGCCAGAACAATCCAGTTCTGTTTACCCCTTCCAATTTATGATTTATATTCCATTTCTTTCAATTATATGAATATATTTGGCTTTTGTGAAGTTGTGAATAACTCGGATGCACTCATTTGATTTTGCCATGGATTTACTGCTCTCTGTTCCATTTGATACGTTTATTACTGTTGTCCAATGCATTATTGCACTCAATTGCTACTCGTATACTTGGATTTGTTATATATTCCTGACGCGATTGACAGTAATGGCAGTAAGTGCAAATTGGCCCCCTTCCCTACCCCTCCCCATCCCCAATATTTACTAAGCAATAATTCTGATCCCATTTCCCAATGTTTCTTATGGCATTTGTTCAAGCAGGATTATTGTTTAAATATCAAATATAATATATCTCACCTGATAACGTTCATATTTTAGTTTATTGCATAGTTAATGGGTGATATAAGACCTTTAGGATGTAATAAATGACAATAATTGACTACCCAAGGAACTTTGAGGCTATCTGGTAAGTTGTATTGTATAAAAATTGTTGATAGAGCGTATAAAACTGGCAGTTTGCCTTATTTCCTTCCGTAACGAGTACAGTCAAGCTCCGCAACAATAACCAACAGCCATTAAATCATTTGTATTCAGGAACTAATTAAAAACGAACCCGATGCAACGAATAAAATCAAAATTGTCAACTTGCTATTCAGATTGTGTAACCACAAAGAGTCCCAAACTGTAATTCTTGACATTTTGGTCAATAAATTGGGAGATAAAAATAAAAAAGTCGCTGGATCTGCATTTTCCAAGTTGACTGATCTAGGTAAATCTTGAATAAATGCGCCTCTAGATAGCTTGGTCATGTAATCGTTCAGGATATGAGAATAACAATATTCTGTCTAAAATAGTCCGATCAATTCGGAGGTTCATTTTCCGCCCAAATCTATCTAAGAAAGCCCAATATTATGCAGTTCAGCTGTTGACACGTAGCAAGATCAATGTCAATAACATGAAAGCTGAACCGGATATTGTAGATGAGACTGACACAAGTGGCATTGTTACCGATAATATCGCAATTGAGTTAGTACAAATCTATATCGGAGTATTCAAGCGTCTCGTTGACAATTCGAAATCGAAATGCGAAAAACTTTATTCAGCATTGATGACCGGTTTGTCGAGAGCATTGAAATTCACCGATGGAGTCGATGTTCAGAAATATATCGATAGTGTTTTCAAGCTCATTCATTCGAGCAATTTGAATCTGTCGATTCAATGCCTGAAAGTTCTCCTGGTAATTGCGGTCCCGAAAATCGATGGAACCGCAGCATCCAACAGTGACGGCCCGAATTTTGATCGCTTCTTGCGATTGGTTTACAAAACCACTCTCAACTCGGCTTTGTTTTTCAATTCCCAGAAAATCGCATTCGTAGATATCCTATTCAAAAGCATTGCCATCGATTCGGACACGACTCGTGTGAAGGCAATGGTAAAGCGGCTTTTACAGCTATGCTTGCATCACCCTGAGCCGGGATTCATTTGCGTTTGTTTGTTGTTCCTGTCACGTTTGACCGACAGTAAGCACAAATCGATTTTCACCCCCAAGCAATCAGTGGAAGCGATGGAGACCAATGTGAAAATGCCCTCCATTGTTATGGACAATGATGCTGTGGTGGATTCGGATGATGAGAACGAATCAATTGATGATATCGTGTCAGATACGGACGAACAAAAACCAATCAAGGAAACCGATGAGATGATACCAAAAGAAATTGCCACTACATCATGGATTCATTATGACAATGCTAAAACAACTGCAGTATCTGTGATAAGCTATGATCCACTTGCACGGAATCCGTTATACGCAAATGCTGATAGGTCAACGCTAGTAGAACTCGATATGCTAGCTAATCATTACCATCCGTCGGTGAAGATTTTCGCTGAGAAAATATTGAATGTAAGTCTTCCTGTTTATTTCCATTTCAGTATATTCTCCCATTTCTCACAGATTTTTATCAAATTCCTGTGCTGAATAAGAATGGAATTTAAATATTCCATTAACATTAAACGTTTGTAATTTATAACTTAATATTTATTATTGGTTTTAATTATAATTGATTAATTGATAAAAAATTATTAGATATTAAATTACATTTATAAGTATTTATACAGTTAGTTTAATATAAAAATTTTTTAAAAATTATTTCTCGTTGATTATAAAATAAATAATAAAAGAACGTTGATAAAGAAAGAAATTCCACGAAATTTAAATTTTAACCGGAATAATAATTTAATTGAGAATTTAAATATTTACGATGACTATTGATTATAATCGACAATTTTATGCAATAATTTATATAAATTTAACCTATTGATTTGAAATTTCGCCTGTTGTCACGGTGACGGTAACTTAATTTTGATTGGTTTTATCATTTAATTAATTAACTTCCTCTGCTGTACTGTATTTGAATTATTAATGCAATTATTGATCATAAATATTTATTATTGATATTAAATATTTGAATATTTTACTTATTAAACAATAATGCAATTATTAATTCATTTATTAATTCATATTCAAATTTATTGATTTTACTTATTATTTAACTCCTTGAACGCGTCCAACCAAAAATTGTCAAGGATTGACAAGGACTATCTTATAGGCGAAAATTTTTTCATTAAATACATTTGCAGCAAAAGGCTTAAATTATCATTTTATTGTTTTATTATTATTATTATTATTAATTTTTTTTTAATTATTATTTTTATTGTTAATTATTTATAACCAATATTTATTGATAATAAATTGTTTTAATTAATAAATATTTTTTATTGATTTCAAATATTTGAATATTCTACTTATTAATAATGCTATTATTGATTTTGAATATTTATTATTGATTTTGAATATTTTACTTATTAACCCTTAAACACCGCTCCTAACTTAAAAGATAAAATATGATGTAATGGTAGTTTTAGTATTCGGAGAAATTAATGTCTAAAGCGCACATTCTAATTGTCAATAAAATAGCCTTGGGTATTTAACGGTTGAGCAATAATGCAATTATTAATAATAGATTTGTATTATTAATTATTTTTAAATATTTATTATTGATATTAAATACTTGATATCTTACTTTTCAACACCACTGATATCTTTTCAATTGACATTGTATTTATTGAAAAAGCTTGACAGTAAATATATCGATGTTTTTAATAAATAATGCTATTGTTATAATAAATGTTTATCATTGATATTAAAGTTTTTGTGGCTCTAGTCTAAACAATCGATTTTGTTTATCATAAAAATTATTTACTCACTGAGTTAACAAAGAAAACATTGTTGGGTTTCATGTGTCCAATTCGATGCTCAATCTTTCATATCTTGTTAACCTTAAAAATTTTATTTTTCAATTTCTCCATTCAAGTAATATTTATCCTATTCCGAATTCCAGTAATTTATTTCACTAGTGTTTTTCCAGAATTTGTAAAAGTCAAAATTTCCCCAGTCTTTGATCTTTATTTTTATTATATACTTTCATTTCGATAGTTTTCTGATAGAATTTATCCTTAATCATTCACATTTCCTGCCCCCCCCCCATAAAATAGCATGTCATACTTGCCTTATCCCCTTTCCTGCTGAGGAAGAAAAAGTTCTCACAAGTTTCCTCTTTGATTATTCGTTTTTATTCTACTTTCATATTTCCAGTTATCTTCGTAAATTCTAATTAAGGAAATCCATTTCTAAGGGAAAATAGTGGGCCTAGTTCCACCATATCTCTATTAGCCTGCCTCTAGCTGTTGTCGACATTTAAATATTTATTCCTTATTCGTTTTCAAACTTTTAATGAATATCAAATTTTATGGATTATCAACATTGCAATAGCTTTTAATTTTAATCGACAATATGATATTTATATTCTATAATTATTATGGATTGGTAAATTTATAATGTTATTGAGTTTGTTCAATATAAATAATGATAAATATTTATTATTATTATTGATTTATATCTATTGGCCAGTGAAAGTGATTGAAATGATTGAGAAAGCATTTAATGAAAATTAATAATAACTCCAAATGATTTAGATGGAGAAAATTAAATACAAAAGTG
>CAUHTR010007659.1:8023-58396 GCA_959609185.1 Schmidtea polychroa | reverse complement strand
ATACAAAAGTGACCCGAGTGAAGATATGTCACTTGCTAAATTCCTTGACAGGTTTGCTTACAAGAATCCGAAAAAAGTCGAGGATCGAAGGAAATACTTGCAGAAATCAGCAACAATTGTCAAGGATGAGGCGCGTTTGATTCCTGTCAACGCAAAAGAGTTTGCAAATCTGAAAATCGAACGAGTACCGGGGGACGAATTGTTCTTCCATAAATATTTCAATCACGCTAAGAAAAATAAAATTGGAAAGGTTACTGAGAAAATCGATCCAAATTTCTCGGATTCCGATACAGAATTTGATAAGTTTTTGATGCGGGAAAATGCCGAGAATCAAGATGAATATAATATGTCGGGGTCGGAGATGGGGGATATTGATGAAGATATTGAGTTCTCTGATTTCTCTGGTGACGATGATGATGATTTAGGAATGGATGAGGTTGGCGGTGGAGGTGAGATGGGAGTAGGTGAGGATGAGGATGAGGATGCGATAATGTCAGTGGATGAGGAGGATGTTATGGAGCAATCGGTGGATGAGGAGGCTGGTGATGATGATGATGATGATGAGTTATCGGGGAGTGAAGAGGAAACCATTCACAGCTCGAAACGCAAGCGACTCGGACCGGAATTGGCGAATATTACAACTGGAGCGCTCAGCTTGGGCAGAAAGTTTGAAAATATTAAAGAGAATGCTGGTAGGAATTTTTATGAGATTTGGCATTGTTGAGTCGTATTTTCAGCTCACAAGATAAAGTTTGACAGGAAGCACCGAAGGAGGCAGAAGAACAAGGGACCGGATCGTAAAATTAATCCCAAATCAAAATTGGGAAATAAGAAATTTAAAAAATAAATGATTCTTGAGTCTTTTATAAATTGTATTTATTGATTTTATTATTATTGGTATATTAATTATTGATTTTTTATTATTAAATTTATTGATTTTATAATTGTTGGTATATTAATTATTGATTTTTTATTATTTAATTGATTATGCTTATATTAATTTCTTAATGATTATTGATTTTATGATTCTTTAATTAGGTTTATTTTAATTAATGATTTTTATTAATTTCTTATTTTATAAAAACTTTTGATTTTAATTGACATTTATTAAAAAATTGGCAATTGCAAATTCTTCATTAAAAATTCTTACTTCATTCCACAACAATCAACTGCTGTTAGATTCCACTTTTTAAAATCATTTTTGGTACGTTTGTGGTAAATTTTTAAAACTCAATAATGCTTACCTAGAAAGGCATATTGGCATAACTCTTTTTGCGCATAGTATAAGTCATTTGTTATAAGGTCATTGCAGTTTGCTATTGACTTAAGCACTAAGTTAGCCTAACCTTCGTATCACTGTGACGTCCTTTTAAATTCTATTTTGAAAATTTTTCCTCATATTTTATTTGCGTGTAGATATTGAGGGGCTCAAAACATCTCCGAGTATGGTTCTCTTGCTTATTGTGAAATTTTATGATGATTTATTTAGCTATTCAAAGTTAAAAACAGAATTCAAAAAAGGATTTCATATTAATAGTTAAATAGAATGCATAAACGTTTCAATTGTTCATTTCCTTTATGTCAGTCTTTATAATTTAATTTAACCTAACTTTTTATGTGCTTTTCTTCAAAATATTATTTTACTATTTACAATGTGAAAGAATAATACCTTGTAACTGGCCTCCAAAATATTCAACCATAAAAGGATGAACATACATATGTATATAAGTTATAAATATGGCAACATTTTCAAGTCTCAAAGCAAATTCTTTTTTATTTATTCCCGCCTATTAATCAAATTCAGTATTATTTATACTCACTTTGTACATGGAAGTAAAAATACATAAACGTCATTTTTATCCCTGGGACTTCTAATAGTTACGTAATCAACGGCTTTGCTATCCGTAGTATATCGGACATCGAACTAGCCTAAAGTGACCAGATGTTAATTAGCTTCTCCCACAATATTTTTTGTGTCTGATCTAATGTAAAGGTTTTCATGTAATGGGTTCATACTTCCCTTAATTTGCTCACGAATTCAGGAATATACCTATTGAAAGGCGTGAGTCATATAGTTGAACATAGGAAATGTGTTACTGGGCAAATGAATAAAAATCTTTGAAAATTTTATATAAAAACTTTAATAATAAGTGAAAACAATTTTATGTGGCGCATCACAATCCATCACAATTAATATTCAATCACCAATGGATTTATTGATATTAATTAATTAACTCATTAAATCATAACCATTATTATTAATGTTTCCGTACATAACTGTTAACATAGATTATGATGGCAGACCTATCATGAGGATAATTTCTTTGAAATATAAGCATAAATATATTTATTATATTTGTATATTTTACATATGTTGTAATTTAAAAAAAACAATAACATTTTTGCGTTCTATGAAAATACAATTTTGTTAATTAAGAGCTCCACTTCTCTTAATGGCGTCTTGCTTCGCCAATGTTAAAATCCGGCCACCTTAGCCATCAGAAAGAAACACATATATATTTACTTATAACTTCTCACTTATATATAAAAAAAAAGTTATAAGTAAATAGTTATTTGAGCGTTGAATGTAAACATTTTTCAAAATATCTCAATAATGATCCTCGTTGGCCGTGATTTGCCTACTCCCGAGTTAGATTTTATATTTAATGCAATAAAACAAAATATGAGAAGGAGTTACATTGAAAGAATTTCCGAGTTTCAAAATTAAAACAAATAACTTTTAATGATTCTTTTTTATCGAAAAGCAAGTTAAAAGAACAAAATTTCATAATTTTCTATTCTATATTTATTTATTTGATATCAAGGAGCCCATAAATTCATCACACTGGCACAGAATGGGTTGTTAAAAAAAGCACTGTGCATCTGTTATCGGAAATATTGGTTAATTAAAACAAAATAATCACAATCACTAAAATATTTTAAAATTCATTTAAAAAGTTTTGTTTGACTTCTTCTTATCATCATTTCCAATTAAACTTTTTTAAAAAGAAAGAAGAAAATGATTTTCTAAAAGTAATTAGAGGAAAATATAATTTAGAAAAATTTTAACTGTTGTTTAAATTTTGACCATCCTTTATTAATTACTTACAAATTATAAGCAACGTAGATAATGTTTGTTTTGGATGAATTTAATTAAATCTCCGAGATGGTTGATTAAGTTAATTACAATGCTTGAAATAACTGCTTAATCTAATATTATCGCTGATTTGACCATAAAAGCAATTTGACAAACGAATCTCAATCAGTAACAGAGTGAGGGAGTGAAAGAGAGAGGGAGAGCGAGAGAGAGAGTTGGGGCAATAAAATTTGTCGATGGAATTGCGTTGCATTGAATCAGGAGTAATATTGCAGTTAACACTTAGCATTGGTTGATATCGGCTGTGCGCTGTCAAGGATGTAGAGATAAATGTTGATGGTGTTGAGGCTGTGGGTTAGGGTTATGGTTAGGGTTAGGACGGCCGGTAAGCTGATTTGTGTGTCAGTTTTTATTAATGTATTAATATTGGGGATTTCTCAGTATTTTGTCTTAATTCTTTGGCTATTTCTTCCATTGTTTATTCTCTAATTGCATTTTATTGAAGGTCTTTTATGATTCTGGGCTGGGAATTCTGACCTATGCAACAGCATATATTTGCCAATATATTATTTTTATTTCAATCAAACTCATTTACAAGAAGCCCCAATATACTAGGTCATTTGGTTAGTTATAACTGATAAATTAGAGTTATCCAAATGCCTATGGAGGCTAGGATACAAAAAGTGTTGTTATCCCCTTTAGCCTATGTTGAGGGAAACAGCATTCACCGTGCCCGTCCCAAATTAGCACTATCCTATGATATATAGAAAACTATTGCTTCTTAATAAATTTATTAATTTCTTAAACAAAAATTCAAATTCCAAAAGGCGTTTTGCCACTAGAGAGAAATTAGAATGGAAGTTAAATTTAAAAGTATTGTTTAAATGCAATGCTGATTGCTTACAGTCATTCCCCATTTTTTTGAATAATACATTGAGCAATAAAATTTTGCAGCAGAACTGACAAAAAACAAATTCTTCAATAACATCAAAAACCCATATCGAAGAGATCCTATATCCATGACATTATTCATAACTTGATATCGAAGTTGTTCAGAAGAGTCGGGGACCCGTTGAAATTAGTTTAGGAAAATTACAAATTTCAAGGAAATTGCCCAATTCACTTATAAAATTTGCAAGTGAGCATTATTGGTTATTTTGGAACAACTTGGAATGATTAGCTGTATACCCGTTCATTTCAATGTTCCTAGCGGTTGTGATGGCTCAAAGGAAAATGGGTTTGGATAACATTAGTACTAGCTTTATGACGAATATTAGGACTTTTAAGCCTATGCCCCATTTTACACGAGAATATAGGAAGTGAGTGTTGCACGTAGAGAGGTTTCCTGTGTTTTATTTATCCTAATTTTGTTACCTAACTACTAAACAACCTTTACCCTCCTGAAAATATTTAATTTTTTTCATTTTTGATTTCAGAGATCTTCTAGATGGATTTTAGAGATTTATAGCTCTTTCGATTTGTAACAATCTCCTCTACAAATTGTCACCATTGATTTACAAAATAAGAAATAATCAAATAAATCAATAAAAAATTATTTATAAAACATATGCAATTAAATTTTGGCAAATAAATTATTCAAATAATCATTTAATTCTCTGGTAAAGTAGACGTTTCAGCAACAGTATATGTCTCTTTTTTGTCATCTAAGCTGTTTAATTAACCACACTTTCGTCTTATTAGTTCAGTAAATCTAACTAAAAAAATTAAATTTCAATCACGAATGCACTACAACTGCTGAACCAAATGTCATTGCAGATGTGTATATCATTTCACCGCTGCACACGTATAGGCTACACAGGCTATAGCCTAGGGCCCTTGCCTTTTAGGGCCCCCAAAATATGTCCGAATGAGAAATTTTCATGTCGTCTTAAATATACCGCAGCATTATCTTTCCTACTACTGCATGTCTGAAACGTCCCATACTCTTCATCCAATTCTTTTAGGATGTCAATCGAAGAACAAAGGCAAAGCGCTATTGTGCCTAGGGCTTGTTTAGCCATAATTATGACAACCGAGATTACTGATAAATTTCGACAGTTTCTGAATTTAGAACAACAATGACTCAAGATAAATTATGTTCCCTCAGTCTAATGTTTATAGAAAGTGACAAACTACGCAGTTTATCATTCAATGATGTCCTCAGTGACTTTGCTCAGGCAAAGGCAAGAAAGAAAATATTTTAGTTTAATATAATTCCTTAATTCTCATAGCATGTTTCTAAGAGATTAGATAATAAGCCTTTGTAAATTGTTTTTTAAAAGATCTTTTGCTTCTTTTTATCAGAGTTTGCATTTTTAAGTTTGTTATGAATAAAAATGATTTTAAATTAAAGATTTATTATTTCACTATCTATACTTCTTAATTGTATTTCAGTTTATCCCTCTAGATATCCGAAAATCATATTTGGCGCTGAGATATGATATCTGGTCTTATATAGGGCCTCATATTTCAAATAGTCTAGGGCCTTATCAGATCTAAATCCGGCACTGACTAGCCCCAATGTTGTGTTCCCTGCAACTGCCTATAGACAGGATCGGGCGAATTACGCTTAAATGACTAAATTATGGAAGAAAATAATGGTAAGACTTTTAAGTAATGTTAGACACTAAAGGGTTAATAAGTATTGTCTCATGTCCTATGAAACGAGCTGGATAGAACTGGATGCAACTAAACCTCAGCAACTTGTGCTAGGAAATTATTGTACATCCTTCATATTTATCTCATTTAGCTTAGTTTGATTACCTCGTATTTCTTTCTCTGTTAAAATTTATTGAAGTTTTATGGAAGAGTATACGGACTTATCTTTTTCAATTTTTTTGGATTTTTGTTTTAAAGTCGGTTCTCTCTGATTCCTCGTGTTCTTATTCAAACAAATAAATCGAAACCCGACACAGAATAATTTTATTCAATTTCATTTAATAACCCAAGGGCAAATCACCTTTCCTTACGAGAATTAAGCCTTTTTTCGAATTACTATATTTCTTTTTCTGATCACTGATCGCCTTATTCTCTGAGCTTCTCTTTGTTTCTTCGACCAACTGACGGCTTGTCTGTTTCTGAGATCTCTTTTCATATTGTTTCTGAGAAGGCAATTATCTACAGAATTGCAATTAATTATTTCCCCGGAATACTAGGTAAACATTTTAGAGTTTCCAAATTATTTTAATTTGTTTTTCCTAGATTGGGACTCTCTTATCTGATTGGTCGGGTCTTACTCCGCTTCGGGTTTCTTTCAGCGCTCGGGTTTCCCATGGGCTCGGGCTTTCCATTTTCCCAAAATATTTGTTATGCCTTCCTTTTATATATAAATTGTTTTGATTTTTGTACTAACCCCAACAATTTTGTTTCATTGTAGAGCTCTTTACTTTTTCTGTGAAAGTTTATATTAGTAAACAAAATTTTCTGTTTAAGATAAATGATATATTACCTTTTGTTATTAATTTTTCCTTAAAACTCCAACTAAAGGGTTCTCAACATTATTTTTGATTTGCCGACAGACAAAATATTCCAGGCCCATCTTTAAAATTCGGACTCAAAGGTAATAAAGTTTAATTTCTCAATTCATATTCTTTATCAATCTCAAAGTGCATCAGATTTTTTTATGGAATATATTTTGTTTTAATTAAATAAAAATTAATTTCATAGTTGTCCATACTCCAAAATATTTTCACTTGTCTAAATTTCTACAGAACTATTAACTCATAAACTCATGAAAAAATTGTCGAAAAAAAAATTCCCTTTTTTTGTGGATTTTTGTTTAAATCGGTGTGCTAAAGTTGATTTCAAAATTCCAAATTGAAACAAAACTGAATAATCAAAGCAAATAAATAAATTGAATCTAACAATAAATGAAATTTTAGCGAACAAGAAATTGATGGTGAGTAAAATGTCCCAAAAATCGGCTGAACTGTAACATCGAAACCTGCCGCTTTAATTCCACACGAAAATGGAAATATTTCCCCCAGCAGTCAGACGAAAAAATGCAACTTGAAAATTTCAATAAATTCTATTTTAATTGATTTAAAATTAGAAATTTAAATTTAATATCGAATTTTTAAAAATTTTCTTTAATATATTTTTTCGTTCAATTTACATGTTACCAGCCTATTGGAGCTTATTGCGACGGTACCTATTCATGTGATTGGTCGATCTCATTTCTGGGGGGTTTGTAACCTTATTGGCTACATGTACCGTCATAGGGATTGGGGAAAATAAGAAATATGGTAACTTAAAAGGAATTTTCAGGATATGCCTAATGTGTCAAACCCAACTTTTTGCAATCTGATGAGAGGAGTCTAATATGTATATGGAAGATCAGTTTCAACAAAATCATAAACAAATATTTCGAATTTGGTTAGGAAAATTTTTTATATGAAAAAAGAGCATTTTATTATTAATTGATACATTAGAGTTATCCAAATGCCTTTGGAGGCTAGGATCCAAAAAGGGGTTGTTATCCCCTTTAGCCTATGTTACATAGCATTTTACTTAGAAATTTATTTATTGACATTAAAACAAAATATTATTATTATTATTATTATTATTATTATTATTATTATTATTATTATTATTATTATTATTATTATTATTATTATTATTATTATAATACATTATTTGCAAGGAAAGGCTTAAATTATCACTTTATTGTTTTAAATAATAAATGTTACTACCAAGAAATCATCACTTTATTATTATTATTAATATTATTATTATTAATAATAATAATAATAATAATAATAATAATAATAATAATAATAATAATAATAATAATAATAATAATAATAATAATAATAATAATAAAAATAATAATAATAATAAACCCTAAAAATGATGGAAATATTGATTTTGTCTAAAATTTTCCGCACGAAAAACTTCGGCCAATTATGCACAGATTCGGTGAAGATTTCTCCTCAATTTTGTAAGAATCTCCCATTCAAATCAGTTGTCAATAAATAATGGGAATTGTTGTAAAAATAACTAGAAATCATCAATAAAATAACCGTTATTGCACAGGGCGATATTAAGCATCAAATATTGCAACAGTTTTATGGGAGCAATCAGTGCAATATAGTAGGGATTCCAGAGCAGTTAATAAGTTGAAATGATTTATCAAATGTTCGCGTTCCCAACCGATGATGGCGATGGTAATTGCCAAAACCGGGCTCACGAAATGAGTAGGGCTGTGTATTCGGAATTGAGATAATTTATTATTTCTCAATTTTGTTGTCACTTGTCAAGTGGGCAACGAAATTCTGGGAGGGTATTAAATGAAAAACGATGAGAAAATCTATCGGTTTTTGAAGTAAGCAGGACTGTGGCTTTTGGTATACAATATGATGTTGCAGCAAATTTGGAATTGATGTTGAGAACCAGTGGAGCCGAGAGAAGAAATTGTTGAAATCAACTCCACCACAACACACTGATCAGTGGATATTAGCGACTCGACTGATTTATGGCTCGCTCTAGAGTGATTTCGTTTAGTGAACTGGGGTACTGTAGTTCCCAAGGGCCAGTAACGACTGGGGGTCGGATTTGACACGTGTCTGAGAAAGTGTAGTGGCTATCGCTCGTTTACCGCGCGGTAGAGATTTGTTGATGTTCTTGCTATGCTGGTAATTGGCCGCCCCTCCCTTGATAGAGAACGTCAGAGATGCAACAGAGTTCACGCCTCAACGCTCCAAGAAGCAGCTCTCATAATTATTATTGTTTTTTAATAAGCACAATTATCTTACTCACTAGCACGGCAGTCTCTAAAGACTTATTCGAGGCCGCCTGTATCAGTAATCTTTCTCTGAATGATTGCTGTTTTGGGACTACCCGAATTCCAACGGTATCTGGTCCAGTTGTCATGAGATCTGGCACTTGTTGGGTGGAGGATGAGAGTAGATTATGTGATTGAGTGGATGAGTAAATCGTTTTACTATCTTCTCAAATCGAGCTCGTGATTTTGGTAGGCATGGTTTGTTTCCTAGTTGGACTTGGTGGCTGAGTAATTCCAAGAGAAATGTAGATTTCTCTATTAAAGTGATACATCTATGATAGCTACTGTAGCTCTGTTGAGACCATTCTCTGATTTATTCATGTATTTCCGACTAATCTAGTTTAAATTTATCTGTTATTGATTTTCTTAGAATACTCTTTGAAATCCAATAATTATGTATAACGAATATCGATGCCATTTTATTCTATTTCAGAATATTATTGATTAATACTCGTCAATACCGAGTATTGATTGATATTCGTCAGTATCGGGTATTGATTACCCGATAATTAATAAATCATTTGAATTGAAATTATTAATGATTATCAATTACTTGCTGATCAATATAATTTTTTTTTACCTTTTTTATTATTTTTTAAAAATTTTTAATATTCGATACAACTTTGATTTGAGAAAAAGAACTTTTCCAATGAAATTTAAAGTTTTTATTTAGGGTCGTTTAAATATTTGAAATTAATCAGTTATTTTATCTGTAATATTTCCCTCGCTTTAATAATAATAATAATAATAATAATAATAATAATAATAATAATAATAATAATAATAATAATAATAATAATAATAATAATAATAATAATAATAATAATAATAATAATAATAATAATAATAATAATAATAATAATAATAATAATAATAATATTCCAATTTGGATAACACATAAATCTTGGACATTGAGAAAAGTTCTGGCAAACAACACAAATAGAGGAAACAATTGCACAATGAAAAACTACCAGACACCGAAAGATATGTGCTTTAGAAAAAATATCGTCTATTGCATCACGCGATATATATGCAAGGAAATCTACATTGGAAGTACACTCAGGACCTTGCACCAAAGAGTTAAAGAACATCTAGATCCTGGTGGAACATCCTCGATAAACAGACATCTCCAAAAATGTCAATTAACAAAGGAAATAAAAAAATGTTTCAATCAAAATCATAGCTAATGGAAACATCCAAAAGAAAAATGTCAGATTCAAAGAAGCAATCCTCATTATAAACAGACGGTCAAAAATCAACACTAAAGAAGAAATCAATGAAATCATGAATTTGATCTGTTGTCATTGACCTTGAGAATAACTGACGATATATAAAAATATAATATACTAAAAAGTAATAATTAAAATAATATAGAAAATTTTAGGAAATATACTTTCAAAAGATAGGATTTAAAAATCAAAATTGACACATTTATTGAAATATTTAAATAGCATATATAAGTTATTGGAGGCCTTATTTTTAAATATTTTGAAATATTTTATTAGGCTTCTAGAAGCTAATTATAGAAGCTTTAAAAAAATTTTAATTTGTGTCATTTTGAATTTTAAATGAAATTTTTAATAAAAAAATTCATAAAAAGAAAGTATATATTATATTTATAACCAATGAGAATTAAGAAAAAGGAAATAAAAGAATGATTGAAAGGTATTTTCGGGAAGAAGATTGGCTAAATTCCAGGAGATTGACAAAGACTATCTCATAGTCGAAAATTTTTTCAGTAAATAGATTATTTGCAGCAAAAGGCTTAAATTATCATTTTATTGTTTTAAATAATAATAATAATAATAATAATAATAATAATAATAATAATAATAATAATAATAATAATAATAATAATAATAATAATAATAATAATAATAATAATAATAATAATAATAATAATAATAATAATAAAAATAATAATAATAATAATAATAATAATAATAATAATAATAATAATAATAATAATAATAATAATAATAATAATAATAATAATAATAATAATAATAATAATAATAATATTAATAATAATAATAATAATAATAATAATAATAATAATAATAATAATAATAATAATAATAATAATAATAATAATAATAATAATAAAAATAATAATCAAATTGAATTAAAATAAATGTTGTAGTGGCTCATCTGTCTCGAGTTGTCTTTTCTAGTGAAAGTAATGGTTCCCTATATTAGGATTATCTTTTAATGTAATCTCTTTGAATATTGAGAAAGAAGATACCAAAAATGTTAATCTAGTATTCAACAACAGACTCAGGTTTATTAAAAGACATTCACAACATTTAAACTCTGAGGAACTTGTGAAAGATTTTAGAAATTTAAAACTTAATTCAGTACATTTGAAATGCATATTTGCTATCTATGTACAAAGATTATTTGCCTACATTTTATGCATTAAAAGACATAATATATTTATGTTTTATTCTGGTTCCTGTACTCCCTTGTTCCAGTGCTTATCGTATTTGTTAAAAGAATTTTTATAAAGATTGGAAGGAGTTCTTTCTTCATCACTTGCTCCATGTTTAATAAAATTATAGACAATGTGAAGTGAGCTCAGTTGAAGCCAAAGATGTGGGAAGATCTAAAAGCGAAGCTTATCTATTTCATGAATTGTGAATGAATTTGTGTGAATTTGAGCATTTTTTAGCAAACCAGAGCAGGGAGTTGCGTGATAAAATTGCAGACTCTATTGAAACTACCATAATCCCAAAAAATGGTACGGCGGTAAAATATGCCATAACATACTTATGCTTAGGGCTTACTTGTTTAAGTCTCACTTAGAAGTTTTCATTCCTCTCGACATATATAAACTGGGTTTACATTTTTCAAGGAATCGTGTTTCCAAGTCAGTCTATGAGTTGAAAAAAATGTTGTTTCTTCAATTCCAAATCTTTGATTAGAAAATCCAGAATGCCTTTATTCATATTGTGACATTCCCAGGCCATTATGACATTAATCTGTTTGTCAAATTTCCAAAAACCTCTAACAAGTGAATAATACAATGGTAACAGTGGCTGAAATATGGTAACTCAAGTTACGCTATCGCATAAGCCCAAGATCAAAGGACCTCTAACCCTTGCATCCTCAAAAATGTTACTTGAATAAGAATATTTGGAAAAAGATCTCAGTTACTCTGTGACTGGCAACAGTTTTGTGAATTTTTGAAATGATTATAATTATTTATAAATTTAATTATTCATAATAAATATTAATACTTTGTTTATCAAAATTCTTTTTACCTTTTTACTTTTTTTATTATTTTTTAAAAATTTTTAATATTCGATACAACTTTGATTTGAGAAAAAGAATTTTTTCAATAAAATTTTGAGTTTTTATTTAGGGTCGTTTAAATATTTCAAATTAATCAGTTTCCCTCGTTTTAATAATAATAATAATAATAATAATAATAATAATAATAATAATAATAATAATAATAATAATAATAATAATAATAATAATAATAATAATAATAATAATAATAATAATAATAATAATAATAATAATAATAATAATAATAATAATAATAATAATAATAATAATAATAATAATAATAAAGAGACAATAAATAATAACAATGATGAGAAAATATCAGGTATCATATATGTATATCGGGCATTCTATGACAGCACTGTGCATTATTGATTCTAAAAATTGAATTGACAAATCATCAGAAACATTAAATCAAAGGATGTGCAATAAAATCATTGAAATGGCGCCAATCGCAACTGAGCCTGTGCAAGTTAAACTAAATTAAATTGAGCAAGCATCAATCAAATTCTACGCTAAAGTCACATAGTAAAAGAGCTTGATTAATTGAACGCGAATGCATAAGTTGTCCGTGATTCGAATCATCGAATACTCGACATAATTTTGATGGCATTTTAAGTACGTTTGAAAAAATAAAATGTCTCGATTTCAACACAACAAAAATTTGACAAATTTACAATGCCGTCGGTCTTTTTTTGATCTTTTTAATCATTGATTTTATTATTATTATTATTTACAAATTCATTGTTTTCTCAATATGTAAGTTGGATTTTTCTCTTTCATTAAAATTTTAAATACAAATTATTTAATTATAAAAAAAATATTTATATATCTATTCTGGTGACCTTTATTTCAATCGAATTGAAATCTCTTCAATCTGATTCGTCGGTTTCAAAGTAGCGAATTTGATTTGAATTTCTGATTCGTTGTTGTTGGAACGAAAATTTCTAAATCCACTGACCAATGAGATTTTAGTATAATTTTTAATCGAGTCAAACTGAGATTTATTTAAACAATTTATTGAAAAATTTTATTTATTATTTATTTTAATTTTGTCACTATTGATTGATTCAATGATGAATATTTGTGAAAAGTCCGCCAGTGTGACAGGTGTTGACGGTTTGTTTCGAGAATATGTGTCACCGAATTCTCGAGAAAAAGACTCGATTATATCCGGAAATCTGTCACCGAATTTACCGGAACCGGCAAATGATCGACTGTTTTTCGATGAGATCAACACTAAACGATTAATGTCAGCTAAAGCCACAGCGTTTTCAATTGATTCAATAATTCGAAAACGAGCATTCAATCAGCACAGTGAACTCGAAGACGACGACATCCATTCTCAATGTTCTCGAAACAGTAAGTTTATTTGTTTAAATATGAAAAGTTGTTTTTTTGCTAATTTTTTTTTGTTGGGGTTTTGAAATGGTGGCGTTGAAAAATTCAGATCGACTGTTATAGTTTTCAGTTGTTGATAAATATTTGATACAAGTCTGGAGTTAATTTGTTACATTAATTCGAAAAAAAAGAGAGATGAGTATGTTGAAGATATTTGCCCCATCACGTATTGAGAAAAACAGCTCATCTGAAACAGAAGAATAGATAATTTTATAGATGGATAATCGAATTAGCTTGATATTGAAGCCCCGAACGCTTGTGAGTAGTGTTAGAAACTGTGTATTAGACGTGATTATGATTTATGGTTTGAACCAAATGATTGTAGAAACCAAATTGATGATTGATGATGAGATTTGGTTTTTGTAGGATAAAGTTTTGTTGATATTTTTGTCGCTGAGACGAAAATTTGCCCATTTATATCAATCAATCTGTACATGATAATTAGTTGAATTCTTTGTTAGAATTAATCCGAATGAAAAATTGTTATCAGTATATGTGTGTGTGTGTGTGTGTTGTTGTTGTGTGGGTTTTCTTTTCTATTTTTCTTTTCTATTAATTTTTTAAAATTTTATTTCAATAGAAATTCGAATTTTTAAATCGATCGATCGAATTTCACCGCTACAAATCGATACGGGAATCGATGGATCTGAGAATGGATCGATTTCGTTGAATTCCGACGACAACAATTCCTCGAATAAACCGACAGATTGGGGAAAAGCAACGAATCTGAATTCCTTTCAATCGAGTCAGTCGACATTTTCCATTCCCGGTTTATCGGAAATTTCCTGTCAATTAGAAACGAAAGATTTGTGGGAGAAATTCTCCGAACTCGGCACCGAAATGATCATTACGAAATCTGGAAGGTGGGATTTTGGGTTTTATTCTTTGGGAAATATTGAAATTTTTTTCCTTCTTTTTTTTAATGACAGACGAATGTTTCCGGTAATCAGGATTTCAATTAATGGATTGCAGCCGAATTTTAAATATTTTGTGGCGATGGATATTATCCCAGTGGATAATAAACGTTATCGGTATGCATATCACAGATCGTCTTGGTTAGTTGCGGGTAAAGCCGATCCTGAAGTTCATTGTCGAACGTATTTCCATCCAGATTCGCCGTTTTCTGGAGAAAATCTGTCAAAACAAACCGTGTCGTTTGAGAAACTTAAGCTCACAAATAATGTTATGGACCGTCATGGATATGTTAGTACTTTTGTATTTTTTGTTTGTTCATCTTATTTCCCTATTGATTTGATTGTAGATAATTCTAAATTCGATGCACAAATACCAACCAAGAATCCACATCCTTTTGAAGGACACAATGGAGAAATATTCAAATTTTGAAAACTTCAACATCCGAGATATTCCCGATGGTCACTATCGAAGTTTTATGTTTCCCGAAACGATTTTTATCGCGGTGACCGCTTATCAAAATCAACTGGTAAGTTATTAGATTTGGTTTGTTGAAAGATTTAAATTAATATTTTGTTTCAATTAAGTAAGCATTTTGTTTTAATGGTCATTTTTAATTTCTGCATAACATATCACTTTGATTTTGATTATCAGAACGAATTTTATGTTATCTTTGAGGGGATAAAATTTATTCTTGTTAAGTTGAGCCCAATCAACTTCTATCTCAATTTTGACGAAAAAGGCGCCAAATTTTTTTTATCAAATTTTTGATAAAATTGCCATCAGTATAATCCGGTTTCATGAATATGTTTTCTTATGCTAGCCTCAAATTTGGTGATTTGTCAGTCTGATGATAATTCTCCTACGGATAAACTTTCCAATAAGTTCAATGGCAAATGTGTAATTTCTCCCATTATTGATCCCCTATTTTTATCGATCATTTTCAAATATCATTTCACAATTTTATTGACTTTTTCTCATTTGGTTGAAAGGAGCATTGATATTAATTTTTGTAATATATTTAATCATTTTCTTCATTATTGCCACCACAATTCAATTACGTAGGGAGGGAGAGGGAAGGGGGTGATTTTAGTGAAAATCCTTAATCTCTTTTATACTAAGACATTTTTATGAACTTTTAAACATTTCTAACACCGAGAAATCTGGATTTAGTCGGTTCAGGTCAGTAATTAAAAAAGAAAATAAAATTTTTATAAATAATTTACAGTTAGGCAATAAATATAAGACGAAATGTAATAATCACAAATTAATCACATAAGATTGTAATGATTAATTACATTAAATGTGGATACATAATACACCAAGAAATGCCCAACATCCCGCCAATTCCATCTAGGCCTGACTTTGAATACTGCATTTTGAAGAAGGAAAATAAAATGGGCATTAAATTATAAAATTATAAAATATATTAAATTTATCAAGGGGTATCAGAGGGCGACAGAAAAAAAGAATTTACGAAAAATTATTTATCAAATAACTATAGATAATTTTCTATTCATTGTCTAAATGCCAATTGAGACTTCGACAGAAATTTGTCAGCTTCTTTAAATAATTTGTTTGAATAAACAAACTAAAAAGTAATTTTTGGCTATCAACTCACAAAATTTATCAAAAAAGTGAATAAACCCCTTTACAAAACATATTGGACAAATCTAATTTAGGAGATATATTATCCATTTAATAATAATAATAATAATAATAATAATAATAATAATAATAATAATAATAATAATAATAATAATAATAATAATAATAATAATAATAATAATAATAATAATAATAATAATAATAATAATAATAATAATAATAATAATAATAATAATAATAATAATAATAATAATAATAATAATAATAATAATAATAATAATAATAATAAAATAATAATAATAATAATAATAATAATAATAATAATAATAATAATAATAATAATAATAATAATAATAATAATAATAATAATAATAATAATAATAATAATAATAATAATAATAATAATAATAATAATAATAATAATAATAATAATAATAATAATAATAATAATAATAATTAGGCCTTTTTGCCACTTTTCTTCAATATGAATTATATTTACAAAACTGAACTAATGCTTATTCATAAATGTATTTTGATCTTATATTATTATCTTTATTCCCTTACCTTTCAAAGAAACAGAAAATGGTTTTTTAATTTATACTTGTAGACAAATCTAATAGAATAAGACAATATCATTCTATACTAGTGAGATGTCACATGGCAAGGGTAAAATAAAACATACAGAAACTCACTAATTTATCCTTTAATATCTATCGACTCCCTATAAACGTCCATCCTACGCTAAAATGTCAGATTCGACCCCATTTGGAACTTCTATTATAACTCATTATTTGTTTTAAATAAAAACTCAAACAATTAAGTTTTATAATTTTAATAACTAACAAATATAATTATATAATAAAATATTAAATCACGAAAAATTAATTAATTAAATTAATTCAGATTACAAAATTAAAAATCGACTGCAATCCATTTGCAAAAGGATTTCGAGATTCTTCGAGATTAACAGATTTTGAAAGGTAACAAAATATCACTATATCTATATATTTTCTATTATTTGTTTAAATGAATTGCCGGAAAATATTTAATCAGTTAATTATTGCTACAATGATTTGAAGACATCAAAATAAAAAAAAATGTAAAAATTCATTAAACGACAAACAAATAAAATCGCGCATAATTTGATACAAACTGCTGATCGAGTCAGCCAATCATGATTGTATTGATAATCTAAACATATCTCCCCCCTCCGCTACATGTGGAAAAAAAAACTGAATTGAAGTCCAGTCTGATAAACGAACTCATCAAGTGTTTAATTAACTTCCTCCAGAAAATCGAGATCACCACTCGCTCGTTCTAGTATAAACATAATAAACTTCACACCAACCCACCGGTGATCGTAAGGCAATCAAAATTCTGTCGATATTCGCACCAAACACCCACCGGAGAAGCCGCTGAAGTTTGTAGAGAGAGAGAGAAAAGATTGAGACTGATAGAGATAGAGAAAGAGAGATAGAGAGAACAAGAAAGAGATAGAGAAAAACGAAAGTGACGAATTATGTGTTGCCATTTATTTCTCCGAAGTGTCAGCAGGAAAAATAATTTGCCAGTGAAAAATAAAAAAAAATCAGTTTATAGAAATATACGGTATTAGCCTCACACTTGTTCAAGTGTGGCATATTTATACATATACATATATATAATGTGTCCTTATCTCTTTCGCTAAAGATATTCCTTACTGATGACGGAGCATCGGATGCGAGCATCAGCAGGTTGACTGTTTATTCCAACTTTACCAAAACCAATGAAGGTGATAAAAATAATGACCATTTTATCGCGAAATTAAGATAAATAGGGAATTTGACATAAATGTAATCTCCTGCATGCTTTCTATTTCACGGTTGGCGGATTGTAGCTAATTTCCCCGAAGTTGGTTTACATTATTATCAGTACTACTTCGGCCATTACATTGCAGTGATTATTTTATGCAGAGTTTTTCATATCAATAAACATTTGCTACTGGCCGTGAAGGATTTTCCCGGGGTTAATGGGGGGCAGTGGAAAAGTTTTCTTTTTTTATTTTATATTCAAATGGTTTATGATTATGTGAGCTGTCATTAACTTGAATACAATTTATCAACATTGCCAGTCAGGCTAATTAAATAATCAGCATAATCGGTTTGATTATGTCACAGTTGTTAAGGTGCACCGGCCTGTTGTATAAATATTAAAAAAAACAAACCTCTCGAAAGAAAAGGTCGAATTCAAGAAATTCGAAAATGATTTTTGTGGCTTTAAAACTTCAAATGAGAGAGATTTGGTTTTATTTATTTAATTATTTTTTCCTTTGAATCAATTATTAGGGAAAGGGAATTCGCCTTGGTAAAGGTTTTAGCCGTTCCGTAATTAAGGAAATTTAGTGAAAAAGCTGTGAAAATCTTCTTCACAATGTCCAAATCTGATGTAAATAATGAGAGTTTATAGTATGAAAAAATCTTAATGATTTAAAAAAATTAAATCATTTTAATCCCATGGGAGATTTGTATAAAAAGTATTATTAAATATTGCAGGACTTTTTCCATCAACGTGATTATTTCCATTTTTATAATCCATTTCAATTATAATACAACGTCCCCCATACAACCTTAAAATGCCCTTTTTTGATGTTTTCATTGGTAAATGAATAATGGACAAAAAGCGAAAAGGACTTAAAATGAAGTCTCTGAAAGCTGTTATACTCATATATAACCCAATATGACGAGCTGGGATTAATTTCACCCCTTTAACGTTTTGTCCTCCTTCTCTATTTTTTGTCTACTAACCCGAAAGTGGACCCTTCCAAAATTAAATTTAATAAATATCGATGTGATTATTTTATTGGTCAATATAATTTTTGAACCGCTTATATTAAGTTCTGATTTGTCACTAGATTTTTTTTCAAAAAATCCAAAAAGGATATTCAACATAGCATTAAGACCTTCATTGGACTCAGGAACATTTACTCATTCAGAGACCCCCAGTGAGAAGGATTTCTCAATTAAACATATTTTTATATTTTCAATGAAAAATCAGATTTTTTGGTGGTAATTTTGTATTTTATTCTTCCAAAAAAAATGTGTATTTAATTGGTTTTGTTCTGAATCGGTGTCCATCACAGTTTCACAGAGATTCATATCGGTGGGGGTAATAATGTCGGGTTTTAACACCAAATTTATTATTAATTTAATTTAATAAATACTCAATTTAAGGCTGCAAAATGTTTAATTAAAGAAAAATTTTTTGAAAGTGTATTTGCAAAAAATATAGAAAGTAAACGTAAGAGAAAGGGTCGTCCATAAAGTACGTCACGCTCCAGGGGAGTGTAAGAAAATATGACGGTCTGTGACAAGGGGAGTAGGGGGGGGGGCGTCACACATTTATTTTTTTAATTTTATTTCTAATTTTTTTTAGTAAGTAAAATTTATGAAATATTATATTATATTTAGAATAAATTTTAATTGAGTGTTAATTAAAAAAAAAATTCTTCGAAAGTGTGACGTACTTTAGTGGAGGGGGTTCGAGATTTGTGACAGTTTTGGACATTGGGGAAGGAGGGGTTCAAAATGGTCAAAAATAACGTGACGTACTTTATGGAAAACCGCGGCCTTTTTAATATTTAAGATAATGTTATTATTATCTAAAAAATTTTATAAATATATTTTAATTAACTTCTTTTATTTTCATTTCTTTCTAACACTTACAATCAATATATACCTTTTAAAGTTAATACAAAATAATGATCGATAGACTAAAAAGAAATGAAAATAAATGAAATTCAACAAATGATCAAAAATGAAAAATATGAGCGATATAATTCATAAATATATTTTTTATTTTCATATTACATTAAGGAGTGTAATTTTTCTTGGTGAAGGGGTTTGACCCTTTGTCCATTTTTTCACAAGGGACACATACGATATGTAATAATTGAAACAGAAATATTAAATTAAATAATCATTTTATTGAGGCTTTTTGAGGGAAAATGTTTACTCACTGCTGCTTTAAATGCATACAACAAGGAAAAAAAATTAAAATTTAATATTTAAAATATAAAATTTTTTAAAAGATTTTTTAAATGTGAATAATTAAAATATTAGTTATTTTTCAATTTAGAATTATTAAAATTTTAAAAAATTAAAAATTTTGCACTAAAATTATTTATGTATTATTAGTCACAGCGCTTCTTGTATTTATAGAATCCATAAAACCAATCTAATTCAAAAAATATATACGATAATTTATTAACAAGTTGTTAATTAGTTTGAGTTTTTTTAAATATAATAATTGATGAATAAATTTGTTGATTGAACTATCAACTTAGTAAAGATCACATGACGTATTATGCACTTGATAACGACATTTGGTACAAATAGCAGTTGAAGTACATAGCACGTCATTCCAGTGCAAGTTGTTAAAACTCCTCACTCTCTATTTCTCACGTATACGTATTATTGTAGAATTTTCTTTCATTATTAAAAGTTATTTTAAAACTCATTAAATATTTGCAGAGAGTCAATGGAATCTTTACTATCCCAACAATCTCCAGTTGTGTCTGGGTTGCGAATTTGTCCTCCGGAAGTCAGTGGCAGTGGTGAATGTAATGGAAAACGAAGTTTTTCAACTCACAAAAACTACCAGACAATGTTTAACGACTCAGTGTCCGCCATTCAAAGATTTCTACCACCAAAACATAGTCTACCAACAACGGATCAATTGAAAAAAGATTTCGAAATTCAAAAACTCGTCAAGAGTTTCGTTAATGACACGAACATGTTTCCGGAAATTTTCGATACGAAAAGTTATGATTCAATTAAATTAAACAGCTGTTTTTCTGCCTCACATTTATCATCAGTTTTGCCACCACATTTTATCCGGTCTGGACTTACACATAACTTTCAGAATCCAAAAATTCCAATCACATCCTCTCCAATGTATTCTTCTCATCCTTCCCAAGCCAATGGACACAATTTTCCACCCTTACCTTCATCAATCAATGGACTCCTTGCCCAAATAGCGAGATCGTCACGAGACGATTTGACTCAGTCAATGTCTTCAAATCCTTCGGACATGCTCAAAAATTTTCTCTTTATGCATAGAATAGCGTCGAATCCGAATTACCTGAATAAGAAAAAGATCTGAAAACCCTAGAACAAAACGACATTTAATTATTATTTTTATTTTCGATTTACTTTCAATTATTTTTTGTATGAAGTTGGTTTAATATTTACGATGTAGGTTGTTTAGCAGTGGGACAATCTTGTGTAAATGGTAAAGATTGTTTATAACTGACTTTTTGATCAATTATTATATTTGATATAAACATTTGAAGTAATAAATAAAATAATAAAAGCAAAGCTAATAAAGGTACCGCATTGCATATTGGAAATGACAACCTTACAACACTAGTTTAGTTTATTATTAAAATATTATACAATTTTTTATATTTATAAATTGTACTTATGTTAAAAATCAAAAAATATTACCATATTATTTTTATTCTATATGAAAATTTTTGTTGATACCCCCTCCTTCAAAGTTGTCCCGCTTTGCCCATCTAAATATTTGGTCACCTTAGCTATGTGCTGTCTCAGACTGTGATTTAGACACCATAAATATAGGAGTGTTTTGGCAAATTTGCAACTGCCAGAAGGTTGATGAAGCATTTATTTTGATTCATGACCAACTCCCAATCTAAAGGGTCAGTGACTAACCTAAATGCTACTAAACAGCTTAGACTGTAAATTAATATTAATATGTAATCAGGCCTTAAAAGAGGAGGGTCCAGGGGAGCCACTAACCCGGGCCCAAAATCTTCAACATTTCATTTGAAGAAAATTTTTTAGAAAATAAAATTAATTTTTTTAAATGCGATGATTCGAAAATGGACTAATAATATAAGTCCTTTCCTCTTATATATCAATCTAACGTGTTTTTACATAAATTAGGTTGATCTAAGATTAGAAATTTGTCATTAGAAATCGTTATGAAAATCTATGAATAACATAATAGTTATTTTAGAAATATGATTCAAGATATTTGTATATTAATTATATCTCATGCGAGTTGGGTAAAGTTGGGGCCCTCAACTAATGTGGAATTTTAAAGAAAATTTTTAATTTCATTACAATTTAATAATATCTGGTAAAAAAATTAAATGAAACGGCTTGAAATATTTCGAAAATTTACAGTTAATATTTTAAATTTTAAATTGTCGGTACTAAACTGAATGAAAGTTTGTTCATATTGTTTGTGCTTCAATTTGATAAAAATTAATTTTAAACAAAATTAATCATAAAAAGTGATCGAAAGTATGTAATATTTTTTTTTCAATTGAAATTTATCTCTTCTATTTAATTAAATTTAGTTGAAAAGACACAAAAGTGGACCAGTAAAACGAAAAGACTTAAAGAAGCGAAAAGAACCAATCGATAAATCTACCAAAATCACCTAATTTTTGAAGAAAACAAGCCAAAACTATAAATTAATCTGTCAAAGACGATTCATTTGATACATTGGTTCAAGAACACGAAGATTTAGCAATTCCGGAAGAAGAAAAAATTGACACATCAAATGATTTAGAGAATGATCATTATTTAGTTCCGAAAGTGACTTTTGATACCGCTCTTCTTCAGTCAAACGATCCGAATATACGAAAAACATTCTTGAATGTTGAGCGCATAATTCCTTAAACACTTCCAATCGACATCGAAAGTAAAAGATTTCCAGTTCATATCATACATAAAACGCTTCAAGATGGAGAAAAGGCCTCTCGTGATTGGATTTAGAGATTCTTTAAAACTTGAAGACTCGTCGAATGGAATTTTTTGGAATAATCGAGATATTAAGCAAGTATGATGTGATTCTTAATGGAAAAGTGGCTAAAGTTCAAAATGCTCAAAAGGAAGGAAAGAGACTTCAAGTTCATTATCTTTCTAAATAATATACAAAATGAGTTTATAAAAATATGCGGAGAGATTGTAGAGAAAGAAATTCTATCGGAAATTAGAAATGCAAAATATTATTCCATAATTGCTCACAGCACTCCAGACAGCTCACGCAGTGAACAATACATTATGTTGACCTGCAGACAAATTCATTGGTTCAGGAAAGATTTATCTGTTTTGATGATTTTTACGGAATAACTGAAAAACAAATTGCGATCAATTTCAAGAAACTTCTTGAAGAACGAGGTTTGATTATGAAAAATTGCGTGGCTGGAAGTTTTGACAATGCAAGTTCAATGTCGGGAGTAAACATTGGCGTCCAAACTTTACTTAAATAAACAAATCCTGACTAAACAAATCTTCTCTCCTTGCGGCAATCATACACTTAATTTGGTTGGAAATGATGCAACATTATGCTGTACTGAATCAACCGATTATTTCGTGAAATTTCAAACGCTTTTCATTTTTTTCTCTTCATTTACTTACTTTGGGGCATATTAAAGAAACACTGCAAAAATTCGCTTACGAATGTATCAAAAACAAGATGGTATGCTCGCTTTAATACTGCAAAACCAATTGTGTCTTCATTGAATCTTATACATTTAGCCCTTAAAAGGTTGTTTCGAATCTAAATCAATCTGAAGATTCCAAATCTACCTTCAAGTCACTGTTAAACTTTACATCGCGATAAAAACAGTGGCACAGTACACAAATTTATTGGTAGAAGCAAGAGATGCAACTTTGGACGCCGAAGCTGAGAATATAGACGCACTAATTAATTCAATAAAATCAACGCGTTGGGAAAAAGCGATGAGTGATAGTAAGGAATATGCTGAAAAATTCTCCATTCGTACATCATTTGAAATTAAAAGAAAGTTCATTTATGAAGGAGCTGTTGAGTTACATTATCAACAAATATTCAATAAGATCATTTCAGTTTTTCAAAGTTCGTTGCAATCTCGCTTGTGAAGAATGGTTGAAATTTGTGATGAGTTCAAATTCCTGTGGACATTCAATAGCATAAATGATGACATATTGAAATATCAGTGTGACAAGATTAAAATTAAATTTTCCGATCACATTTCAACAGACCTGTATGATGGAATGTTATTTTTTAAAAGCATTTACACAACTAACTTTAAATCATGAAGCCAAAAGAAGTGCTTAAATCCTTAATTGAAATCAATTTGAAATCAATTTTTCCAATTCTTGTAGTTGTGTTAGGAATCTTTTTGACAATCCCAGATTCTGTAGCCGAGTCTGAACGTATGTTTTCAGCTCAAAAATGTATTAAGAATTTCTTGATATCTACGATGGCACAAGAGCGGCTAAACGGATTAGCAATTAATAACGATACTGCAAAAAACATCAATTTTAGTGAAATAATTGATAAATTTGCAATTTCAAAAGTCCGAAAATCTTTAATATAATAAAATTTGATTTTATATTATTTTGTTACTAACTATTTTTTATTTTTCATTAAAAGGGCCCCGAAAACAAATTTGGCCCCGGGACCCGCACTTTCTTTCCAAGGCCCTTTGTGTAATATAAATCGGGAAAATATTTAACAAAGTTTAACCATTTTTTAATATTTTTTTAAATAAACAAATTTAGAATCTATTATTGGAACTAATTGTTCATTTGGATCAGACTGAATCCTTCCAATGCACCACTATACAAATATTTGTAAGGATATTTTTACCGACCCACAGCGGTTGACTGCCTTGTCTATGCTTAAAGTGGGCCTCGGGTTATCGAAAAAATATTTCAACGAAATCAGTAGAGAAAAATACGAATAAAGATTGAAATATTTAATTTAATTCGACTTCTTTAAACAAAATCTTCAATAATTTCATTTTAATTGTAAAATATTCAGAATTTTCAGCGGCAATATTTGTGTTGGGAAAAAATTTACATACAATCGTATTCTTTATTTCTATGCCGCATTTTTGTAGCTTGTTTTAACACAAAGAGTTACAAATAAGGCGCCTAATGGAATCTAATGACGATGCAGAAGGGGGAACCAGGAGATACATAATATTTCCATAAGTGAATAAATTAACCATCATGCGTCAGCACACTTTTGCATTATCTTGATTCGGGGCCACCACTGGCCTGACCCTCCCATAAATGTAACAAGCGCCGTAAAACTAGATACAGAGAGTCAGCTCGCAATCAAATATCTAAGTAAGTATTCATCGGCATATCATTAAAAGCTGCTAGGTAAATCTCAGCTGCATATGCTGTGTGATGGCGTAAATAGAACTGAGCGATCAGCGCTAGAAAGATGTACCGAATCAGCATTCTATGTGAATTGATCATAGCCAGTAAACAGGTCGTTGGAAATTGCTTCATTGAAACATGTAACGACTCCAGAAAACCGGCTCCCCTGAAGTTCGGTTTTGTTCTCAAACAATTGTTAATCGAATATTTAACAAGAAATTATCGATATTATGTGCAATTTATTGACCAGCACTTTGACATATCTTTGTGCGATGACATTTTCACATAGACGTCATTGTTACTTATTATTATTATTATTATTATTATTATTATTATTATTATTATTATTATTATTATTATTATTATTATTATTATTATTATTATTATTTAATTATTATTATTATTATTATTATTATTATTATTATTATTATTATTATTATTATTATTATAATTATTATTATTATTATTATTATTATTATTATTATTATTATTATTATTATTATTATTATTATTATTATTATTATTATTATTATTATTATTATATTATTATTATATGGCAAATGTGAATACAATACTTTTATGCGAACTATATGAATTTTAAAAACAGATTCAAATGTCTATGATTTTTAAATATCAGAAAAATATCATCCAGATACCAATATAAAGAAAATGTTTGTTTCTGAACTCGCCAAAGATATTGATGTCACCGTGGAACCATTTTTTCCAGAATATAATGTTCACGGATATTTTCATTCCATTAGTTTGAGTGGCTCTTTCTTATAATAATAATAATAATAATAATAATAATAATAATAATAATAATAATAATAATAATAATAATAATAATAATAATAATAATAATAATAATAATAATAGTATAAAATGATGATTTCTTGGTAGCACCATTTATTATTTAAAACAATAAAATGATAATTTAAGCCTTTTGCTGCAAATAATGTATTTAATGAAAGAATTTTCGACTATAAGATAGTCCTTGTCAATTGATAAGGACTATCTTATAGTCGAAAATTCTTTCATTAAATACATTATTTGGAGCAAAAGGCTTAAATTATCATTTTATTGTTATTATTATTACTATTATTATTATTATTAATACCAGAAGTTCTGAGGCTAACATCGCGACTAGGATAGAAAATTTTATGAAGCCACCAGAAACATATGATATGGATACAGATGTAGAAGATTCTATTATTGAAACAGAAAAATATTTTTGCATGACGAATATTGCCTATGATTACAGAAGCAAATTCGTCAACGCATATCTCACAATCAATGCCACCAAGAAATATGATTTGACAAATGAAAATCTTCACTATATAAACAGTGTAAGGAGTTAGTAAACCCCTATATAAAATTATTATGGTTAAATGGTAGAAGTGAGATCAGTTAGTAGGAATAATTATTTCTGTTAAATTTTTATATTTAAATTCTATATTAAATTATATCATATTATATTAAATTATATTAAATTAAATCAATTAAATGTATGACCAGTAATTACATTAATATTAATAATTATCAAGCCTCGGTGTTTAAATACGCTAGTAAACGACATTGTTTTGAAGTTGTTATAAAAAATAAATACTTGAAGAAGATTTGAATTTATGTGTATATATCAAGAAGCAACTGAATCTTTTCAACTTGTTTATCAAAATGCTGAAATAAATTGTTTAGTAACAAAAATGCGGCAGATAGTAAGAATTTATAGAAAATCGGCAAAATATGTAAAAGAAATCCTTGGGAAAGAGCTTTGTTTAATTTTAAATTGTGAAACCAGGTGGAATAGTTTATTAAATATGTTAGAGAGATTTTTATTACTTAAAGATGCTGTCCGAAAAAGTTTGATTGATTTAAAATTGGAGTTTGATTTCAATGACAGATAATTAAAATTACTATCACATATAATCACAAGTTTGCAACCCATCAAGCTAGTTGTGGAAACCCTATCTAAAGAAAATACTAATTTATATGTGGCCGATGTAACGTTAAAATTTATGTTGGATGAATTGTCTAAACAAAATAATTTTTTAAGCACGGAATTAAAAAAAAACCCTTAATATGCAGCATAAAGGAGAGAAAAACTATCTATTGAGATATTCTGCAATATTTGACCGACCCTAATTTTGTTTTTTCGAATCAGGCAAACCACGATATTTCACATATCACCAATAAAGCAAAAATAATCAAAAGTATTGTGGAAATACTTTCGATTTTTGTTGTTGAGAGTCAGATCATTTAAATCATCCTGGTTTGGATACCAGTTTAGAGTCAAATAATAAAAATATTGACACTTCTAAAGTTAATGTAGAAATGCCTATGAAGCAGAAATTATACTATCTGAAAAAACAAAAAACAGAATGCCGAGAAGGATAAGTTACACCAGAAAAAAACAAAAAAAATTGGCTATACTATATGATTATTTGATGACAATTCATCCAACAAGTGTTGATTCAGAAGGGTATTCTCGGGCTATGAGTTATTTTGTACAAAAATAAAAACAAAATTAAGGGATAGGGCTTTAAATAATTTAAATATTTGAGGAGCTATTTTTTAAAAAATGTTATTAAATAGAAAACTATTAGTTAATAAAGCTATTTGTGTCATTATTATTTTTTTACTTTATTTTTATTTGTTTCTAAAATATTGTTGGGGTTATACAATAATTAAAATTAAAATTGAATTATATTTGTAATTAAAGGTGCGTAAAAGAGGAAAAACAAGAAAATGAAATTAATTAATTAATTAATTAGCTAGCAGAAAGAAATCCCGAGTTGGGTAAACAAAGAGAAAAGTAAACAGAAGGAAGATTTGGGCCCATTATCGTGTCACAATTATTTATGAGAGAAAACCAATAAAAAGATAGTGCGTGCTGAAAGGCCCGGCGGGCCATTAATTATCTTTGTTCGTTGGACCATGGACAACTTGGACGATAGCCGAGGAAGATATGTGGAGTCAAATGTCAAGAGATAGATGGGCTCGGCAATAACCATTTGTCATCCAGATTTCAAAGAGTATATAAGAAATGGGAAAATCAGATCAAACCGTCATTTTGCCTCAGCTAGGGACAAGAAGAAACTGAGCTTAGGGTAATCAGAAAGTTAGGGAAACGAACGGATAGAGTTAGGAAATAATTGAGACATAGGAAGAAAATTGAATTGGAAGTGAACCCGATCAAATAGGAAAAGTTCGATTGAAAGGTGAATATTGATAAAGATTTTGACAAAGCATCAGCACCTAGCGGAGAACCGATTAAACTGGAAAAACTCTGTCGTAGATTGTATCGTTAGATTGTGAGAGATTTGTGATTCAAATATACGTTGGGTCGTTTATTGTTTTGTTATTTACGATTAAAAGGACACGTTGAGTCATAGGTTACCGACTTGAATTAATAAAACCCAACAATATTATTATAATGTTTAGATTTATAATAATACTTAATCTTTATATTTTTCATATTTTATATTTTTGAAATAAAAATCGTGAAATGGAAATTTAAACTTGTTATTTTGTCAACTTTATTTTATCTTTTTGTAAAAAAAATTTCCCGGCAATTTCCCGGTAAACCGATTTACCGGTAAATGAAAAAATCTGAAAATTTGAAAAAAAAAAATCAAAACTAATATTATCATTTTTCCATTCATCTAATGTGAGTATTTGCATTTTTCTCTTTCTCTTTCTCCAAAAACCTTTCTCTGCATCTGTGGACACTGAATTATTACATGTTCTTGGCTTCCACATTCTACTCAAAACAATCTCTACTCAAATGTCCAACATTCGTTCTTATTTCTGTTCGGTCTTTCTTCTCGATACTCTCTCGGCTCGCTATTATATTACTTTCTTTATTACATTATTTTTGTTCATTCGCGAATTCATAATAATCAGAATAATAATCATCACACATAATCATTTTATTGTCATATACATGTTCATATCTACATCGAGCTGCTTCCATTTGTGCACGACATACTTGAGATCGATAATCAGGGATCATAGCAGTCATAACACCTCCAGTACTTTCAGTAATATTAAACAATCTCGTAGCTGAACTCTTCTCAATCATTTTATTTGGAACCTGTCCTTGTGTAGCTACACATAAATTTGATCTCATGTTATTCCTTTCTGAACACAAAATAATATCGATTCGGCCATTTTGATCTTGAGCACATTTCAACAAATTTGTTTGATCCATATTCAATTCACCAGGTACAGATTGAACTAATTGTCGGTCTCGAGATAATGTGATTAGAGAGAATCCATTATCCAGAACTTTAAGCGATTTGCTAGATCTGATAACATCGTCTTTACAAATAGTTTCTATTTCCATTTTGCTGCGGGTTCTATTCAACCTTGCCATTAAATCATCGAGATCCATCAATTCCCCGTTATATTTAAATCCATAATTTGTAACTTTGTTACTTTCCATAAATTCCAACCAAAATCGAAGAGAACTCCTTCAACAAACTTCAATTCAACCTTAAATCCATTCGAAATCGATAAATCCTAAAAACTCAAATTACAACTCAACTAAATTCAAAAAAATTGAAAACTACCTCTTGCTCGCGTCTGTGTGCGCACACAGCCAAAAACAAAGAGAAGAAAAGCGCACACAGACGCGAGATCAGATTAAAATTTCCACCCTCTCAACTTTACGCGTCTGTGTGCGCACACAACCAAAACAAAGAAAAAAGCGCACACAGACGCGAAACAAATAATAATTAACCATCCTCCCCCCCTTGACACCTTAGTGTCAATCTCAAATCCCCATCAGCTTCTCCTTCTTCTTTTATACTCAAACATACTTTGAAGATACATTCCCGTGTCAGTTTATTCCTTTTCCCCTTCATTTCTTGCACTTCCCTCGCCATTTTATCCCTTTTCCCTTTCATTTTCTGCATTTCCCTCACCATTTCATCCCTTTCCCCCTTCATTTCTTGCACTTCCCTCGCCGTTTTATCCCTTCTCCCCTTCATTTTCTGCATTTTCCTCGCCATTTTATCCCTTCTCCCCTTCATTTTCTGCATTTCCCTCGCCATTTTATCCCTTCTCCCCTTCATTTCCTGCATTATGGCTCAATCTCCAATAACCCTCACAAACCAATCTCCAATAACCCTCACACACCCATCTCCAATAACCCTCACAAACCCATCTCCAATAACCCTCACAAACCCATCTCCAATAACCCTCACAAACCCATCTTTGTATTATATAAGCCGCCGCGCCACGCACCTTTTTTGAAAGATCATTGTGGATTCTCCATCCACCATCGCTATACTCGGCCAAGCAGCTGTCCATGTTCAGTTTGTTTAGGTGTAATCTCTCCATTATTCTTTCTCCCTTTTCGCCAATTCAATATTCCACCCTTTTCCCTGTTGCATTTCATTTAGTGACCAGTTTTCACTTAATGTTTTTATAAGCATTTTACAAAGTCGTTCTTTGATTGCTTCGTGTTTCGATTCCCCAATCGACACCTTGTCTTTCATGTTCATCTTTAGAGGCGTTCGCGGCACCATTAGAGGCGTGCAAGCGAGTTCCAGTGATCCTTGTTGTTTGAAACTGTTCGATGATTCGTTCAATTTTTCCAAAACTTCCTTGGCCCCTTGATCATTATCACGTACAGTTTCCCATGATTTCCCATATACCATACTGGTCTCCTTGTTTTGCCTCTCCCCTCTGGAGTCTTCTGCCCCTTTTACATTATCACGTTCTTCTTTTAATCGATTAACTTCCCCTTCGTCGACCTGCATATCATTAACCGCCGCCTCGGGCGTTAACTCCTCTGATTTTGGTTTGTCTTTTTCCCAATTACTCATCACTTCCGTTGTCTTCGGTTCCACAATTTTATCGTCGGATAATTTTATGATCTCACCAGCCCGGCAAGCCTCATCTTGCTTTTCCCCTGTATTCATTTTTCCTTGGACATTTTGTGTGATTGTCATAACGTTCACTAATTCGTTAGTTCTTCCAGAATTGAATATTTCACCATCTAAATGACTCTGAGCTCCTTGCTCTTCATTAGATGCCTTACTCCTGTCGAGTGGCGTGTCCTCAATTCCTCGAGATGCCCGTAACTCGTCATTGAACATTTCAGTTACCGCAAAATAACTCTGACCCGTCCTCATTGATGCGTTTTCATTTAGTAATTCGTTGTGTCTCTGCTTACATCCGGTAACCTTGCAGAAAGATTCTTTACGACATTCCTTGGCCATGTGATTTCTTTTGAAGCAATTCCTGCACAGTTTCTTTTCTTCGATGACTCTCTTCCTTTCTGAAATTGTGAGTTGCTTAAACTTGTCACATTGGTCTAGGTAATGTTGACCACCACATTGTACACACTCTGATCTATAGCCGTTAGAGTTATTCACCTGTATAACCGTTCCACTTTTAACTCTGCCATCTGGTTGCCCCGTAAAATGCGTCCAACCTCCTGGATTGAAGCTTTCTCTTTCTCTAGACACACCTTCTACTCTTGACACATCATAAGCCCTGGTGCATGGTTGAGTCCCATACACGACCTCGTTAGTGGACCTTAGGATCTCCGCTTCTTGTTGTATCCATCTTCTCAAATCCTCTATCGTCTCCCGCAATTCCTTTTCTATTTTCTCTTTCTTCCATTTATACACAAGATCCGTTGTTAACTTGCCCAAACACTTTTGAAACAGATATCCAGTCTTTAACTCGGATTCTTTCCCAGTGGATTTAAATCGCACGGTGACTGTTTCTAATAATCCAACAAATAAGTCAAGATCCTTCAAATCTCCTTCTCGAATTGGCCTGAACTGGTCCATCTCCTCTAACATTGATAAATATATCCTTTCATCTCCACCATATCGCCTATCCAACTTCTCTTTTGCCATTTGATAAGCCTCTGCCGAATATCCAAGATTTTCAATTAACTTTAATGGCTCTCCGTGAAGGTACTTGTGCAGGTGAAACATCTTTTCAACCTCATCACCTTCCGCTTCGTCAACACATGCAGTAAAAGCTGCTTTCCATGGTTCGTACTCTTTCATCTTGCCTTCAAAAACAGGGATTGTAATTTTCTGTAGACTTTCCAGTTTTCTTTTATGCACGGAATTATTCTTCTTGATTGTATCATCATTCCCCTTTTCCTTCTTTTCCATAAAAGATTGATTTGCTTTTCTTTCCATCAATGCCCCAATTATTTGATGTTTTTCCTCGATCTCCAGCAGGTCTTTATCTAAGATTGCAGTGATGTCCAATAAGGTGGAGTGAAAATGACCGAAAAAAAATTTTTTGACTTAGTAGACTTTGGATAGTTATAAAAACTTGCTATGAGGTCAAATGAAGTACTCTGTAAAGAAAAACAATAATTTAAATAATGTCTTGAGGTTCCACAACCAACTTTAAAATGTAACCATTGATAAGAAAACGATAATGTATTTGCTATCCGGTGTTCTTTTCATTACAAGGAATTGGCAACTTTTTGCTTCCACTAATACGTTATCGTTACTTACTGTTAACTAAAAGATCATTATTAGTTCACTTTTCTACGCATTCACACGCTGCACGTCCTGTTTCTAGAGTCAATTCAGACGGATTATTGCATACATATTGCATAACATTGTATTTTTTTTGAATCGCTGTATGTAGTATTGTTAGTGATAAATAATTACTCCACTACGATACTTCATTATAAGAGGTAATATTATAACATATTATTGAAGTCATTGATGGCATTTAAATAATATGGATTTAAAATGCCTCTGGTTTTCCTTTTTAGAGTTGCAATGGCTGTAACCAGAAAGAAAGTGTCTTGTGTCATCTTTGGTGGTCCATCCGAGATGCCCGACAATCAACTACCGACTTATGCAGATGTTATGAAATTCTACAACCTGACAAAGCAGAGACTGAAATGCGAATTGAACAATAAAGATCCTTCACATCGCAACGTGGCAGAAACAGTGTCAATGAAAGTAGAACAAATATGGGACAAAGCTTCCATACCACATGTAAGCCACCGCCGTGTTCATGAAATGTTGAACGTGTACCACAAGACGTTCATGAAATTGCTGAAGCCGTATAAATCTAGGAAGGACTCAGAACCATACAGAGAGAAAATATCGCAGTTTAAAGATGAATCGATTAAACTCTTTGACATTTGCTCCTGCAAGTGCTCTTGTATGTCTCAGTGTCACTGTGAGAAGTCAAAAAAGATACCCACAATTGAACGTGACTTTCTAGAAGATCAGCGGGGTTCACGCAGTATGATCATAGCTGGAGTTGATGAGGTTGAATCCAGTAGATTACAAAAGCGGTATATCCGTAAAGAGTCGACACAGAGGCAGATGTGTACCAAATCTGCCATTGATGACATCGGTGATAAACAGTCGGATGTCTGTGACGAGATTTCTGGAATGGAAGAGGAAATGGATACCGGCGATGATGACTCTGATGACGATTGTATAAGCCAAATTAAACAACAGCGAAAATTGAATGACAAGCAGATGAGAGTTAAGCTACTGTCGTTGGCTTTAGCGTGTGATCGACATGGCGTATCCGACAGGGCGGCAGCAGGAATCGCCAGTGCTGTTCTTCAAGATGTTGGAATAATCCACGAACATGATGTTTCTAAAGTGATTGACAGAAGTAAAGTGCGTCGAGAACGTTGTAAAAAGTTAAACCATAACATAAATATGTTACTTATAAAAAAATGTTTTTTTTAAAGATTATTGCTTTTTTATCGAAATATGCCTATACTTTAGGTCAATTGTGGAACCTCAAGATATGCTTTAAATTGTCTAATTGTTTGCCACATTACTAATTGCATGTGTTACCAAGTTTTTATAGCTATCCAAACAAGATATTAAGAAAAAAAAATTTTCACTCCACCCTAATGTCCAATCTATGCAATTTTTCACTGATCGTTCTTAGATCTCTTAATTCTTCATCTAGACTCTCCTTTAGATCTTCATATTCTTCCAACCATTTGCTAACATCCTTACCCTTTATATCATTCAGAATCTTGTTTCTCCATCTCGTTAATTTTCCTTTTTTCATTCTCTTTTTCCACAATTCTTCTTCTAACATCTCTTCGTCATTGCCACCGCACAGCCTGAGTGACAAATGAAGTGTCGACCCTACTTGTATCCTATAATAGTTCAATCTTCTTTTATTTTCTAACTGCTTTCCTGCGTATACTAACATTTGATAATTTTCCGGAATTCCTTCTTTGTCCTGGATATTTCCTTTTATCTTTTCAATTGTGTCGTTCCATTTAACGTCCAGAGTAATTGTCTTACCAGTAAGAGTTTTGACAAATATTTGATTTTCCCCTCGCAACTCAAAACCCATTACCCCGCTCGCCCTCACCCTTGACTCGGCTCTATTCTTTACCCTGTTCCCCTGGCTTCCCCCTTTAAAAGAGTGCTGGGGCCCATAGCAGCACTTTCCCACGCTCGGTAGGGAAGGGAGGATGTTTAATTTTACAAAAATATTATAATATATACATAATATGCATGAACAAGATTTTTTATAATACATATTAATTACCAAAATATTATTAATTACAAAAATATTATTAACACATAATAAACATAATATTTACATAATATATATAAACCCAAAAAAGACAGTTTATAATACATTTTAATTACCTTGTTCCGGCTGGCTAGCCGGAACCACGCTCTGCTACCATGTTCATTCGCGAATTCATAATAATCAGAATAATAATCATCACACATAATCATTTTATTGTCATATACATGTTCATATCTACATCGAGCTGCTTCCATTTGTGCACGACATACTTGAGATCGATAATCAGGGATCATAGCAGTCATAACACCTCCAGTACTTTCAGTAATATTAAACAATCTCGTAGCTGAACTCTTCTCAATCATTTTATTTGGAACCTGTCCTTGTGTAGCTACACATAAATTTGATCTCATGTTATTCCTTTCTGAACACAAAATAATATCGATTCGGCCATTTTGATCTTGAGCACATTTCAACAAATTTGTTTGATCCATATTCAATTCACCAGGTACAGATTGAACTAATTGTCGGTCTCGAGATAATGTGATTAGAGAGAATCCATTATCCAGAACTTTAAGCGATTTGCTAGATCTGATAACATCGTCTTTACAAATAGTTTCTATTTCCATTTTGCTGCGGGTTCTATTCAACCTTGCCATTAAATCATCGAGATCCATCAATTCCCCGTTATATTTAAATCCATAATTTGTAACTTTGTTACTTTCCATAAATTCCAACCAAAATCGAAGAGAACTCCTTCAACAAACTTCAATTCAACCTTAAATCCATTCGAAATCGATAAATCCTAAAAACTCAAATTACAACTCAACTAAATTCAAAAAAATTGAAAACTACCTCTTGCTCGCGTCTGTGTGCGCACACAGCCAAAAACAAAGAGAAGAAAAGCGCACACAGACGCGAGATCAGATTAAAATTTCCACCCTCTCAACTTTACGCGTCTGTGTGCGCACACAACCAAAACAAAGAAAAAAGCGCACACAGACGCGAAACAAATAATAATTAACCATCCTCCCCCCCTTGACACCTTAGTGTCAATCTCAAATCCCCATCAGCTTCTCCTTCTTCTTTTATACTCAAACATACTTTGAAGATACATTCCCGTGTCAGTTTATTCCTTTTCCCCTTCATTTCTTGCACTTCCCTCGCCATTTTATCCCTTTTCCCTTTCATTTTCTGCATTTCCCTCACCATTTCATCCCTTTCCCCCTTCATTTCTTGCACTTCCCTCGCCGTTTTATCCCTTCTCCCCTTCATTTTCTGCATTTTCCTCGCCATTTTATCCCTTCTCCCCTTCATTTTCTGCATTTCCCTCGCCATTTTATCCCTTCTCCCCTTCATTTCCTGCATTATGGCTCAATCTCCAATAACCCTCACAAACCAATCTCCAATAACCCTCACACACCCATCTCCAATAACCCTCACAAACCCATCTCCAATAACCCTCACAAACCCATCTCCAATAACCCTCACAAACCCATCTTTGTATTATATAAGCCGCCGCGCCACGCACCTTTTTTGAAAGATCATTGTGGATTCTCCATCCACCATCGCTATACTCGGCCAAGCAGCTGTCCATGTTCAGTTTGTTTAGGTGTAATCTCTCCATTATTCTTTCTCCCTTTTCGCCAATTCAATATTCCACCCTTTTCCCTGTTGCATTTCATTTAGTGACCAGTTTTCACTTAATGTTTTTATAAGCATTTTACAAAGTCGTTCTTTGATTGCTTCGTGTTTCGATTCCCCAATCGACACCTTGTCTTTCATGTTCATCTTTAGAGGCGTTCGCGGCACCATTAGAGGCGTGCAAGCGAGTTCCAGTGATCCTTGTTGTTTGAAACTGTTCGATGATTCGTTCAATTTTTCCAAAACTTCCTTGGCCCCTTGATCATTATCACGTACAGTTTCCCATGATTTCCCATATACCATACTGGTCTCCTTGTTTTGCCTCTCCCCTCTGGAGTCTTCTGCCCCTTTTACATTATCACGTTCTTCTTTTAATCGATTAACTTCCCCTTCGTCGACCTGCATATCATTAACCGCCGCCTCGGGCGTTAACTCCTCTGATTTTGGTTTGTCTTTTTCCCAATTACTCATCACTTCCGTTGTCTTCGGTTCCACAATTTTATCGTCGGATAATTTTATGATCTCACCAGCCCGGCAAGCCTCATCTTGCTTTTCCCCTGTATTCATTTTTCCTTGGACATTTTGTGTGATTGTCATAACGTTCACTAATTCGTTAGTTCTTCCAGAATTGAATATTTCACCATCTAAATGACTCTGAGCTCCTTGCTCTTCATTAGATGCCTTACTCCTGTCGAGTGGCGTGTCCTCAATTCCTCGAGATGCCCGTAACTCGTCATTGAACATTTCAGTTACCGCAAAATAACTCTGACCCGTCCTCATTGATGCGTTTTCATTTAGTAATTCGTTGTGTCTCTGCTTACATCCGGTAACCTTGCAGAAAGATTCTTTACGACATTCCTTGGCCATGTGATTTCTTTTGAAGCAATTCCTGCACAGTTTCTTTTCTTCGATGACTCTCTTCCTTTCTGAAATTGTGAGTTGCTTAAACTTGTCACATTGGTCTAGGTAATGTTGACCACCACATTGTACACACTCTGATCTATAGCCGTTAGAGTTATTCACCTGTATAACCGTTCCACTTTTAACTCTGCCATCTGGTTGCCCCGTAAAATGCGTCCAACCTCCTGGATTGAAGCTTTCTCTTTCTCTAGACACACCTTCTACTCTTGACACATCATAAGCCCTGGTGCATGGTTGAGTCCCATACACGACCTCGTTAGTGGACCTTAGGATCTCCGCTTCTTGTTGTATCCATCTTCTCAAATCCTCTATCGTCTCCCGCAATTCCTTTTCTATTTTCTCTTTCTTCCATTTATACACAAGATCCGTTGTTAACTTGCCCAAACACTTTTGAAACAGATATCCAGTCTTTAACTCGGATTCTTTCCCAGTGGATTTAAATCGCACGGTGACTGTTTCTAATAATCCAACAAATAAGTCAAGATCCTTCAAATCTCCTTCTCGAATTGGCCTGAACTGGTCCATCTCCTCTAACATTGATAAATATATCCTTTCATCTCCACCATATCGCCTATCCAACTTCTCTTTTGCCATTTGATAAGCCTCTGCCGAATATCCAAGATTTTCAATTAACTTTAATGGCTCTCCGTGAAGGTACTTGTGCAGGTGAAACATCTTTTCAACCTCATCACCTTCCGCTTCGTCAACACATGCAGTAAAAGCTGCTTTCCATGGTTCGTACTCTTTCATCTTGCCTTCAAAAACAGGGATTGTAATTTTCTGTAGACTTTCCAGTTTTCTTTTATGCACGGAATTATTCTTCTTGATTGTATCATCATTCCCCTTTTCCTTCTTTTCCATAAAAGATTGATTTGCTTTTCTTTCCATCAATGCCCCAATTATTTGATGTTTTTCCTCGATCTCCAGCAGGTCTTTATCTAAGATTGCAGTGATGTCCAATAAGGTGGAGTGAAAATGACCGAAAAAAAATTTTTTGACTTAGTAGACTTTGGATAGTTATAAAAACTTGCTATGAGGTCAAATGAAGTACTCTGTAAAGAAAAACAATAATTTAAATAATGTCTTGAGGTTCCACAACCAACTTTAAAATGTAACCATTGATAAGAAAACGATAATGTATTTGCTATCCGGTGTTCTTTTCATTACAAGGAATTGGCAACTTTTTGCTTCCACTAATACGTTATCGTTACTTACTGTTAACTAAAAGATCATTATTAGTTCACTTTTCTACGCATTCACACGCTGCACGTCCTGTTTCTAGAGTCAATTCAGACGGATTATTGCATACATATTGCATAACATTGTATTTTTTTTGAATCGCTGTATGTAGTATTGTTAGTGATAAATAATTACTCCACTACGATACTTCATTATAAGAGGTAATATTATAACATATTATTGAAGTCATTGATGGCATTTAAATAATATGGATTTAAAATGCCTCTGGTTTTCCTTTTTAGAGTTGCAATGGCTGTAACCAGAAAGAAAGTGTCTTGTGTCATCTTTGGTGGTCCATCCGAGATGCCCGACAATCAACTACCGACTTATGCAGATGTTATGAAATTCTACAACCTGACAAAGCAGAGACTGAAATGCGAATTGAACAATAAAGATCCTTCACATCGCAACGTGGCAGAAACAGTGTCAATGAAAGTAGAACAAATATGGGACAAAGCTTCCATACCACATGTAAGCCACCGCCGTGTTCATGAAATGTTGAACGTGTACCACAAGACGTTCATGAAATTGCTGAAGCCGTATAAATCTAGGAAGGACTCAGAACCATACAGAGAGAAAATATCGCAGTTTAAAGATGAATCGATTAAACTCTTTGACATTTGCTCCTGCAAGTGCTCTTGTATGTCTCAGTGTCACTGTGAGAAGTCAAAAAAGATACCCACAATTGAACGTGACTTTCTAGAAGATCAGCGGGGTTCACACAGTATGATCATAGCTGGAGTTGATGAGGTTGAATCCAGTAGATTACAAAAGCGGTATATCCGTAAAGAGTCGACACAGAGGCAGATGTGTACCAAATCTGCCATTGATGACATCGGTGATAAACAGTCGGATGTCTGTGACGAGATTTCTGGAATGGAAGAGGAAATGGATACCGGCGATGATGACTCTGATGACGATTGTATAAGCCAAATTAAACAACAGCGAAAATTGAATGACAAGCAGATGAGAGTTAAGCTACTGTCGTTGGCTTTAGCGTGTGATCGACATGGCGTATCCGACAGGGCGGCAGCAGGAATCGCCAGTGCTGTTCTTCAAGATGTTGGAATAATCCACGAACATGATGTTTCTAAAGTGATTGACAGAAGTAAAGTGCGTCGAGAACGTTGTAAAAAGTTAAACCATAACATAAATATGTTACTTATAAAAAAATGTTTTTTTTAAAGATTATTGCTTTTTTATCGAAATATGCCTATACTTTAGGTCAATTGTGGAACCTCAAGATATGCTTTAAATTGTCTAATTGTTTGCCACATTACTAATTGCATGTGTTACCAAGTTTTTATAGCTATCCAAACAAGATATTAAGAAAAAAAAATTTTCACTCCACCCTAATGTCCAATCTATGCAATTTTTCACTGATCGTTCTTAGATCTCTTAATTCTTCATCTAGACTCTCCTTTAGATCTTCATATTCTTCCAACCATTTGCTAACATCCTTACCCTTTATATCATTCAGAATCTTGTTTCTCCATCTCGTTAATTTTCCTTTTTTCATTCTCTTTTTCCACAATTCTTCTTCTAACATCTCTTCGTCATTGCCACCGCACAGCCTGAGTGACAAATGAAGTGTCGACCCTACTTGTATCCTATAATAGTTCAATCTTCTTTTATTTTCTAACTGCTTTCCTGCGTATACTAACATTTGATAATTTTCCGGAATTCCTTCTTTGTCCTGGATATTTCCTTTTATCTTTTCAATTGTGTCGTTCCATTTAACGTCCAGAGTAATTGTCTTACCAGTAAGAGTTTTGACAAATATTTGATTTTCCCCTCGCAACTCAAAACCCATTACCCCGCTCGCCCTCACCCTTGACTCGGCTCTATTCTTTACCCTGTTCCCCTGGCTTCCCCCTTTAAAAGAGTGCTGGGGCCCATAGCAGCACTTTCCCACGCTCGGTAGGGAAGGGAGGATGTTTAATTTTACAAAAATATTATAATATATACATAATATGCATGAACAAGATTTTTTATAATACATATTAATTACCAAAATATTGTTAATTACAAAAATATTATTAAACACATAATAAACATAATATTTACATAATATATATAAACCCAAAAAAGACAGTTTATAATACATTTTAATTACCTTGTTCCGGCTGGCTAGCCGGAACCACGCTCTGCTACCATGTTCATTCGCGAATTCATAATAATCAGAATAATAATCATCACACATAATCATTTTATTGTCATATACATGTTCATATCTACATCGAGCTGCTTCCATTTGTGCACGACATACTTGAGATCGATAATCAGGGATCATAGCAGTCATAACACCTCCAGTACTTTCAGTAATATTAAACAATCTCGTAGCTGAACTCTTCTCAATCATTTTATTTGGAACCTGTCCTTGTTAATTTGATCTCATGTTATTCCTTTCTGAACACAAAATAATATCGATTCGGCCATTTTGATCTTGAGCACATTTCAACAAATTTGTTTGATCCATATTCAATTCACCAGGTACAGATTGAACTAATTGTCGGTCTCGAGATAATGTGATTAGAGAGAATCCATTATCCAGAACTTTAAGCGATTTGCTAGATCTGATAACATCGTCTTTACAAATAGTTTCTATTTCCATTTTGCTGCGGGTTCTATTCAACCTTGCCATTAAATCATCGAGATCCATCAATTCCCGTTATATTTAAATCCATAATTTGTAACTTTGTTACTTTCATAAATTCCAACCAAATCGAAGAGAACTCCTTCAACAAACTTCAATTCAACCTTAAATCCATTCGAAATCGATAAATCCTAAAAACTCAAATTACAACTCAACTAAATTCAAAAAAATTGAAAACTACCTCTTGCTCGCGTCTGTGTGCGCACACAGCCAAAAACAAAGAGAAGAAAAGCGCACACAGACGCGAGATCAGATTAAATTTCCACCCTCTCAACTTTACGCGTCTGTGTGCGCACACAACCAAAACAAAGAAAAAAGCGCACACAGACGCGAAACAAATAATAATTAACCAATTTTATTTTTTCGTTACCTCTGTATCTTTCACATTTTTCCTATATTACATGATATTTTACTTTTATTATAATCATTAATAATATGGGAGTCAGAATCGCTGTCTAATACACTGCCCGACTATTAAATCAGGTTCAAAAGTTAACGTCATAATTCCAAGTATTTATTTAATGAAATATTGTATAATTTTCAAACAAATTTTCAGTGTTGAATAAAATATTTTCAAAACCATTTATTAAAATTTCGATATTTAAAATATATTTATTTAAAAATTACTTACTAATAAAACTTTTTTCAAAAAGCTAATTTAATTTTTCAATTTAAAAATTTCAATTTAAAAAATTTAATTTAAAAATTATTTTAAAAGTTATTTTAATAGTCAATCATTTATCATTTAAAATTATCTTAATAAATTATTGAAATATTTAATTCTCAGCTGAAAACACCTCACAGAAGCAAAGATATTTTAATAATCAATTTATCACTAACCAAAATAAATAACTAACGAATAACTCCAAATAGTATGAGTCATATTATTTAATAATATGATCAAAAAATAAAAATTCTTTACATGGTTAAATAAATTAGTCATACTATTTGAATTTAAAGAAATATAAAAAACACAATTGTATTTTTGATCATTCATCAGATAGATCAAATACACCTGGTTCAAAATCATGCTCGTTCTGAGTTGGTGTTGAATCTTCAAATATCGAATAATATAAATTCGTCTCGGAACCTCTCACCATAAATATCATGTTTAAATATATGCCAATCCTCGAAATTCTCCGAAAACCCAGCTGATTGAATAGAGCTTTTTATGTTTTGGATAGATATAGAGCTCCAAGCATTACTAATTCAAAGATTTACAAGCCCTTGGCTGGGAGCCTTGGGATTTCCACATCTTCCTAGGAGTTTTTCAAATATTAATAAAACTGGAAATTCTGTCTTTAAATTCTTTAAAAATTCCAATATCTCCCGCATGTAAATAGGGGGTTAATCCTCCATGTATTACCACAAGTTTTATATTTCTTTTTCTGCAGTGCTCTTTTACACGTTCTGATATATGAGCACGGCAAGAATCCCATACAATACATTTTCCTGGACTAGCATCAAACATTGGAAACATTAAATTTATCCATGCGATTATTAAATCTTGATTTACCCATGCTTTTTCTTATGTAACGCTATAAATATTGTTGAGTGAATTAATATTTGCAAAAGAATTTTTTCCTTTGTGAATAGCAAGAGGTACAGCTTTTCTTTCTTTAGCCCAAACTGACACAATTACTGTTATTCACATGGAAGAAAACCTTGTTTATTTAATTATTACGTGTCTCCGTCCTTTTAAATCAACTGTATGGGTCCCTATTATCTTCGAAATTAATAGCTGTTTCATCCATTAACAATGTTTTTGACAAGTCAACATTAGGGATCGTAGCTCTTAAAAACCCATATAATTAATGGCACGGGAAATTAACGTATCATCTGATAAATTCATAAAGTTGGTTGATCTTCTAAGCGACAATCCATTTCATTTCATGAAACCGTCAATCCAGCGGCCTGAAGCTTTGATGTCAATATTATTTTGTTTTCCTAATGTAATAGCTCGATCGGATATGAAAGTTCGAGTAAGGCTTTCTTCAACCTCCAGACACTCTTTTCATTGATGCAGATTGTGCTCAAATCGTTTCTTTATTCTTATACCACTGCTGAAACATAGATTGACTATACGAGCAACTATCTCTGTAGCCGAAAAAGTGAAACATGAATTTCCAAGCTCCATATATGAAATCATTTCTTTCTTAAAAGCAATTGTAAATGTTCGTTTTTTCATTGGGGTGATTTATAAGAAAAAATTATTATAGAAATTGTATTATTGATATAAAAGATCATGCGCATATTGAAAATAGAAAAATTATAATTAAAAACTTTTCAACAATTGTATTTGATAAATATTAAATTAATGTGGTAACTCTATAAATATCGCCTCGCTCTTGTTTCCGTATTGGAATCATTGACCGAACTTCATCAACAACATTCAAGTCCACAGAAAATTCTATCATTCCTTCCTAAATATAAATTAGCATCATCTTAATGTCAATTAGAACTTAATTTACCTATTTATTAAGCATTAGTTTTTGAGTGAGAAAATACATAAATTAAATTTTCTGATTTAATAATTTTCCAAGGATTGTTGAGTCGATTTAAAAATCATGAGACTTGTTGACCCCCACTCAAATTATCCTTAACCCTAATTGGATGCTATCTTTGAATTATGAAAAAATCATGATTTCAATTTGTAGGAACTATGTTCCTCCTTTTGTAGTGCGTGTGTGGGGTACGTCTGGAGAGTGTCCGTTGCAAAGATTGCTTTCGGAACCCCCGTTGCGAAAAATCTACACGGCACAAACGCATCTTGCAGTAATGGTAAGCACATGTGGCAATCTTTTGTTTGTCAAGAGTCAAGTGCTTGCTATCACTGGTCTGGCGCCAGCGCCTTAAGGCCCTTAAGGGATGCGTGTGGGCCGACTAGGGAACCTTGTGCGGGACACGGTTATTTTCACGCGAGTTCATCCTGTACCGCACACGATCAGTCAATCCAAATATATACTAGTTTTTGACATTTTGAGCCTGTTTCATTATTTACAAACTCTATTATCATTTAACTAAAAGAAAAATTACAAACATTAATAGTGTAGTAAGTGTAGTTGTTTGATCAATGTGAAAATCTCCAGGAAGAAGCGGATAAAGTAATCGGGTTTGTGAACTAAGCCGAAAGTGAATAAGAAATTAACCTAAACGTTGGGCTACAAAGCATTTCTTTACCGGTGCTGGAGTGCTGAAGTCTAATTTTCGATTATTAGTAATTAGCAGTCAATGGGAGACCGCCATCGACTCCGATATTCGCGACGTGGATGAATTAGAAATGACGCCAAGTGACGAATTCAGAACAAATGTTTTCAATGTTTTCTTAGATTGTATTATTGGAAATATTGCAAGAAGATTTAATGCGGCTAAAGAAATTGATTCGTTATTTAATGTATTATGGTTATTTCATAACCTTAATGATGAAGAAATACAAAAGAAGTCCGAAAAATTACAAAAGGTATATGAAAATAATATTGACCATAATCTTGGTGAAGAAATACTCCATTTAAAATCAATTTATGATGCCAATATACAAAACAAATCTCTCTCGCCCATTGAGTTACTAAACATCATTAAAAAATGAAACTGGATGTATTGTTTCCCAACATAATAATAGCAAAAAGATTATTTTGTACGATCCCTGTAACCGTTGCTGAAGCAGAACGATCCTTTAGTGTTTTAAAAAGGATAAAAGATGTTTTGAGATCCACAATGTCACAACACCGATTGAATGATTTAGGAATGTTGTCGATTGAATCTGAAATGGCTAAGAAAATTGATTTTCAAGACGTAATTAATTTGTTTGCTAGGCGCAAGGTTCGGAAAGCAACATTCTAAAAAATAATTTGTTTTTTGTACTTTTTTTGTAATTTTAGTTGTAAACGTTTTCATTTTTGTAAGAGAATTTTTGATGACTACATTGCTCCAATAACAATTAGGACATTTTTCGGTTTCCCGCTTCATTTATAAATAGCCCAAAGTCCGAGGGGAAAATTTTTTTTTCTCGCTCTCGGCAGGAGCCCCCACAAGAAGTATATCCCCGGGCCCCAAAAGTCCTCTCGGCGGCCCTGTATATATATAAATAACCCCCCCCCTCTATATATATAACCCACCCCCATGGATTCATCCTGCGTACGCGCCTGTTTGAACATAATTGGGTTTTTAATTTATTTGCTGATATAAAACTAGGACCATCAGAATTAGAAAGAATAGATCGTTCTGGTCAGGGCCGTCGAGAGCCAGGCCGGGCCACAGATGCAATTTGTCTCTTTGCAATTACAGACTGATATATTTTTTAAAAAACATTAGTTCTATTTATCCTATTTATTACTTATGAAAATCCATGATACATATAAACTTAAATTATCACAGACTTATATTTTTAAAATTATTTAATTATATAAAAATGCTTTTCTTGCGCTTTTACTTGCAAATTTATTAATAACATCTTAAAAGTTATTCTGTCTTGCTATTTTGATTCCATATTAAGAATAGCCAAGTCATTTAATCTGAGTTGAAGCATTGTAGATCTTTTGTAGTTTTTAATATTTGCAAGACTGCTGAACGAACGCTCTCCTTGAGCAACAGTGACTGGAATAGTGCAAAACATTCTCAAAATAATCACTAAATTTGGAAAAAGACTTTCAATTTTTAGCTTTTTTATATTGTTGAGAACATTTAAAGGTCCTTAAAAAGTTAGCAGCATAAATGGAATTTAAGTGGAAAAGTTCCTCGGTTAACTCTGAATTTACATCTGAAGAATACAATGTCTGAAGTTCACCGGCTTTTTATTTAATTTCATCTTCATTAAATTCTCCGAATTTCAATAAAACTTCAAAGTTGTCACTAATATCTCGGATCACATTGAATCGTTCTTTAACGGCTTCGTTGACATTTTTTGTGATCAAATCAAAAACGATTGTTTTGTAAGTATCTTCAGTACTATACATATTTAAGAAACAGAACTAGACTGCAAGTACTTTGTGTTTGATTTGATGTCTCTCTTTACTTTGAATTCACACGTAACCTTTGCCTCTTTAGCAACATTTTTTGATTCAGTGAGTATTTCAATCCACGAAGTTTGAATCTTAGTCAATTTTTCTGTCAGACTTTCAATATTTTGCATTTCATCAGATAATGTTACTTGACGAGCTTGAAGAATTGTGCTTACATAATTAATTGAAGTTAATATATTAGACCATATTTGGGTAATAATAACGCTTTCGAAACAGTTAAGTTTGTCTGAAGTACTTCATCAATAGCAGATAAAATGCCTTTTAAGTTTTTCGTAAATGGTTTTACTCACAACTCTAGCTGACCATCTAGTGGTTAATAGACTATGAAGAGACTGGCCCACGCAATTTTTAAGAGTTTCCCAACGTGAAGTAATTCCACTGAAAATTGCATAAAATTTCTAAATCACTCCAAAATATGTAATAGCTTCTTTACAGCAAGCTGCAGCATGAACTCAAACTAAATTTAAAGAATGAAAACCACATGGATCAAAAGTAGCCAGCTTGTTCTTATTTAAGATTCGTGATTGTACACCTTTGTATTGTCCACCCATATTACTTCCATTGTCGTATCCTTGCCTTCAGCAATCACTCAAGGACAAATTATGGTTTTTCAATGTCTTGACGATCATTTTTGTTAATGCTTCTCCTGTTTTTTCCTCAAAATGCACGTACTCAAAAAAGCTTTCTCTAATTTCATAAGAATCAGAATTCTCTTTGATGTAACGAAAAACAAAACAGGTTTGTTCCATGTGGGATACGTCAGGAGTAGCATCAACTAATTATAGCATAATATTTGGAAACTTTATGTCATTTAAAATATATTGTCTTACAGTTTCGGCGTAGAGATTGAAATTCATTTTGAATTTCTGGGGATAAATAATGTACTTGCATACATTTCTTTTCATCTTGTGACGTTTAAACTTTTTCTATGTGATTGGCTAAACAGTCATCGTATTTTGCCATTAATTCTAACAAACTCAAAAAATTGCCATTGTGAGGTACAACGATCATGTTTTTATCATCTTTGATTATCAAGTCAAGATGATTTGATCATCCAAAATTAAGTTTGATTGATTTTAAAAATTTATATTCTATATTTTGTTTTGATGTATCTGATCAAGATGAAAAATTATCTCCAAATGGTGTTAATGTTACAATTGATATTGAAAAGAATACAAGCTTTGTAGTAAATTGTTTTTGTATAATTTCGATAGAGAAAGAAGTAGAAATTCAATTGAAGGATGGAAGAATGATTAATATCCTTTAAGTCTAAATTTCTTGTAATAAAAATGGAGGAAAAGTTAGAAAAAATGGTAAATATATAATCAACTGAATATTCAACTACTCTATCTTTAAATAGTGAAACTTCTGAATTTACAACTAAATTTCCAATACCTTTAAACTTGAATAAAGAATTTAATTATGAAATTGGATTGCAGTGGTTTACAGTCAGGGGCGAATTAAGGGTGCACGGGGCCCCTGGCTGCAATTCAAACTGAGGTCCGGTCCAGTCCAGCGTCCATATAAAATGATTGCTAGCAGCTAAAGTAAGACTGTAACTTGTAAAGCAGAGTTAAAAAAAAGTTAAATAGAAGTAAATTTAATTTAAAGTTAAATGAAGTTAAAATTTATTATTAGACTATATATTTCAACCTAGAACCTACGCTTGCGAACTTTACCCATGGTGAAGTTATCAATTATGTCAGTTAAAGCTAAGTGAGCTTACAATTTCACTTTCGATGCTCATTAGAGAGGGCAGACTCAGCCTTTGTTGTCCCATGCAACTTCTAACTTCATTTTTTACTCTTTTCAACTTTGAAAATGGTTTTTCTCCGCTGCAGTTTGATGTCATCATTCGGCGCGTCTTTGTTTTGTTCTCTTGCATGGCTGGAATTCCACCACGTAATTTCCTCAATTGTCCATACGTCTCCAGTAGACCTTTCGCTCGGCTCTGTTATCTATAACGGTTGTTGTGGAAACACTTATATTACGTCAATTATTCTTAGTTATCCAATAGTTTGTTCTAAGATGGATGTTTTTAATTAAGCTAAAAGTCCATCGTTTTTAACACCTACTGTAATAACACTGTAATCAACATAGTAGAAGTTTAGGGCTTGAATTTTTTGTAAAAGTATAATATGCTACTCTAATTTTATTTTTAATTTTAAATTTTTGGAGCCCTAAAAATTGGGGGCCCCTGGCTTAGCCCGATCAGCCCTAACCCCTAACCCCTAACCCCTAACCCCTTAACCCTAACTGTAAATTACAGTTTATAATAATATACACAATGTTACAGATAAAAATAATAAAATAAAAATACATTGGAACATAGATTATTCTTCTTCTGATATAATTATACCTCCTGGAGCATATGAATAAAACTACTTTATTTTCAACAATTAAAAACCTAATACAAAACCACAGATCAATTAGAACAATATAAATCGTGGTGTAAAAAAGTTGGAATTGTAAATGAAAAAGAGATTTCATATCCTATAGATTTTAAAATAGATCTTCTTATTGCTAGAATCCATTTTTTATAGCATTAGGTTTTTGTATTTATTTTAAAAATTTAAATTATTTATTAGGATTTGGAGAATCATGTTATTCAAGAAAAAGTGTTTCATCATTAAATATTAATGTAAGTAATATAACATCTATTAATCTAATTTGTGATTTAATCCAAGGAACATATCAAGATGGAAAACAGAATATTTCCTTGCATAATTTCACATATGGAACTGTGCCTCAAGGATATAGAATTATTCGAACTGCAGAAAATCCTATTTATTTACAAACAATCTTAAAAAATATTGATTCCATATCGTTCAAAATTGTTTATCAAAATAATAATTTGTTGATTTTCAATGGAGAAACAATTTCATTTAGTTTACACTGAGGTGTGGAGAATATATAATTTACAACATAGAATTTTCCACATAGAAATCATACAACAAATTTTGATTTAAGAGATATTATTCAAGATTTTAAATTTAAAATGTTTTATAATAATGAGTGATGAAGTTTTAAAATATAGTTCAGCGAATAAAAATAAAAATCTAATAATTAATTTACAAACAACATTGGAGAAAAGGATCACATTTGGTTTGCATTCTCCTATATATAAAATCTATTTTGATTCATATGGAGTCATTCCCATCAAAGAAATCCTCGAAGAAGGTGATCTAATATATAATACATTACAAGTTCAAAATGAAGGAACAATGATTTGTGGACAATTATGTTGTTGGGTTTTAAAAGAACTTGATGATGGAAAATCTTTTGAAGTATAATTTTTGAAATATAAGTGAATAGTAAACAGAATGACAATTCCAGTACATTTTAGTGGAGGTACCATGTCCTTAAATGAAGAAGATATTTTTGAAAAGCAAGTCTTTTATATGACAATGAGAGGCTATGGTATGAGGGGTGATTTTTACATGAAAGGAAATAAAATTTTAAATATTGCAAATTTAAACGAAATTACAACAATTTATTACTACACCATTTTAAGTATTATTTATATCTTATAAGTTGTTGGGCTGAGTTGAAACAGGAAATTAGGGAAATAAGATAAGTAGGAGCTATAAATAAAGAAAATAAGCTAAAAATTTAAAAATAAACAAGATTCACGATACCAAAGAAATATTAAATTAAGAAATAAGAAATAAAACAAAGAATAAAAATAAGAAATTAAGATAAGGAAAAATTACAATAATAAATAAAATAACACAAAATCCAGTAATTAATAAGAAAATTAAGAAAATAAATAAAAAATATAACAAAAATAAGGAAAAATTAAGAAAAGCAACGAAGAAACATAAAAATTAAATTAATAAAATAATTAAGCGGTACTCAATTCTGATTGGTCCGCACACAGAGAAAATTTATATATAAGCCGAACACTAAAATCAATTCATTCAAGTGTTAAAAAATCCGAACGCTTAGAGAGCCAATTCACGGACAACAATATTCGACATTCGACAAACTAGTGACAGATTATTTCTACGACAAACGATCAACCCGAGATAGATAAATTTTCGACTCAGCCCACGAATCAAACTCTTGACTGCAAATTTTCACAAGGAAGAAATTATATCTTGGCAAATTTTTATGTGGCA